>CAJQZM010034289.1:0-14597 GCA_907164665.1 Colias nastes
TCTCATTATTGTTTAAAGGCCTCGAATAACGGCGTAAGGACATAATTTGTCGTTTTACAGGGTTCAACCCTCTGGTAATTTGCTAAATAATTTGAATCCGTTTGATAAAGCCTTGGAAGGTTTCTATCGCAATATTAAAAACAATTCAAAGAATATATTTTTTCATTAACTACTACTAATATTATGTTCCGCGGTGTTCGATAAAAGCACAGATAAAAGTTAAGAAAATTAAAATTCCTATAGTAGGTGTAGTTTCTTTACAACTCAATAGAGATTGGTTAATATTTAAACTAAGTATAAATTTTATATCTTTTCAGGAAACATCACACATTCAGCAGCTATTCAAATATTCCATGAAGATACACCCGAAGAAGTTTATAAAAGAACAATAAATGGTGCTTCGAAATTGTTTATATCAAAAATTATGAAAATTGGCCACACGTTATGGGAAGACGACTCTAAATATCAACAGAGTACCCACCAAGCGAAAACAATTGAAATATAAACACGAAAATAAATAGTCTTGATCGTAGGCAACCTATCATACTCAGAAAATAATTTTAATAAAACGTAATTGCTGTAAAAGTATATCGGTGTTTGAATATTGACCACTTGTTTATCACCTTAATTGTTATATAGTTATATTCATGATACAATGATTCCCTATATAGATCATAAGTTTTTCTAGGTTCATAGATTGTTACTTTTGCATATATTTCCAACAAAGTGGTCGCCCCCGGCTCTTAACCTTTATGAAACTAAATACATATTAATAAACTTGCAAACATAGGAACTTTAAAACATAATTATTTCCTCATATCAACATAATATATTACTGTTTGTCTTATAGCTTACCTTTGTAAAGCTTTTTTTTTAAAATACATATGAAGTTTATCTGATGATGCTGCGTTGAAACAAAAACCCTTTAATTTTATTATTAATTTTTTTTTCCTCCATTTGGTTGACATGTTTTTCAATAAAAATACAACAACGGAAACTAACAGGAAAGATTATTTAGCGTTCAATTTTTTTATCAAATACAGGGTGTCCCAAAAATTAGTGATGAACGGAAGCTGGGAGGTAGAAGACCTAGAGACCTAGACCTTTTATCATTTTTAGGGTTCCGTAGCCAAAATGGCAAAAACGGAACCCTTATAGTTTCGTCATGTCCGTCTGTCCGTCTGTCCGTCTGTCCGTCTGTCACAGCCGATTTACTCGGAAACTATAAGTACTACAGTGATGAAATTTGATGGGAATATGTGTTGTATGAACCGCTACAAAAATATGACACTAAATAGTAAAAAAAAGAATTGGGGGTGGGGCCCCCCATACATGTAACTGAGGGATGAAATTTTTTTTTTCGATGTACATACCCGTGTGGGGTATCAATGGAAAGGTCTTTTAAAATGATATAAAGTTTTCTAAAAAACATTTTTCTTAAAGTGAACGGTTTTTGAGATATCAGCTCTCAAAGTCGTAAAAAGTATGTCCCCCCCCCTCTATTTTTATAACTACGGGGTATAAAATTCTAAAAAAAATAGAGGTGATGCATGCTAATTAACTCTTTCAACGATTTTTGGTTTGATCAAAGTATCTCTTATAGTTTTTGAGATAGGTTGATTTAACTGTAATTTATTATATTTGCTGCTACGGAACCCTTTGTGCGCGAGCCCGACTCGCACTTGGCCGGTTTTAATAGTTTCTTCTGCTACTATAAATTTCCGGGTTATTTCGTCCAAATTGTGGCATTATCTCAAATAGCCGAGGTCTTTTTAGTATCCCCATTGAAACAAATCAATGGGGTTTAGGTCGACGGACCATGGAGGCCAGGCTTTAAGGCAGGCGTCACCGGCGCATGCGCAGGCTGCAACGACCAATCCATCTTTCAGGGTATCTTTGCCCTTTAGCCTGGCCTCCACGGTTCCCGGACATAAACCCTATTGTTTTTTAGGGTTCCGTACCTCAAAAGGAAAAAAACGGAACCCTTATAGTATCACTTTGTTGTCCGTCTGTCCGTCCGTCCGTCCGTCCGTCCGTCCGTCCGTCTGTCAAGACCCTTTTTCTCAGGAACGCGTAGAGGTATGAAGCTGAAATTTATATCAATTACTCAGGTCTACTGTCCCTTGAAGCTGTGAAAAAATCAAACTTCTAAGCCAACGCAATCAAAAGATACAGCCGTTTATGCCGCAAATTTTCGACACTTGCAAGGGAATCAAAACCTACAGGGTGCTTCCCGTGAACTCAGAATCTTGAAATTTGGTACGAAGCAACGTCTTATAGCATAGATAAAGGAAAAATTACGAAAACCATAAATTTTTAGTTACATCACATAATATATTTTTTTTTAATAATTTTAAACTTACTACCCATTTCCTCATAAACGCGTAGAGGTATTAAATTGAAATTCATACCAAATACTCAGGTCTATAATACCCTTAAGCTGTAACAAAATCAAACTTCTATGTCAACGCAATCAAAAGAAACAGCAATTTAAGCTGCATATTTTGAAACTCGCAAGTACTCGCAAGGGAATCAAAACCTAAAGGGTACTTCCAGTCGACCTAGAGTCTTGAAATTTGGCATGAAGCAACGTTTTATAGCACACATAAAGGAAAAATTCCGAAAACCTTAAATTTTTAGTTACATTACAAAATATATATTTATTTTTTAATAAATATAAACTTATTACCTACTTTTTTCCTCATGAACGCGTAGAGCTATCAAGTTGAAATTCATATCAAATACTTAGAAAATAAATTGCAGAATAAATTGTAGAAAATAAATTGCAGGTTTGTACGGAACCCTCGGTGCGCGAGTCCGACTCGCACTTGGCCGGTTTTTTTTCAGTGGGGATACTACAAAGACGAGAGACTGCCACAATTTGGACGAAATAACCCGGAAATTCATAGTAGCAGAAGAAACCATTAAAAATGATAAAAGGGCATTCAGACATTTAAAAGACAACTTTTTACGATGATGTCGTACTTGTATTGAGCAACTGCGGGGTTATTTTAAAAAATTCTGGTAATTAAACACCTATTTATTGGTTTTAATTTGGTTTTAATTATCATCATGTTAATAAAATCTTTGCACTTACCACATTTAGATTTCAATTTTTCGATTGAAGCCTTCTGAATAATAAAATGAAATTTTTAGGGTAGCTACCTGATAGATAGAGCAAGTTTTTAAAAGCCAAATTGAAAACTTTTTTTATGTGATTTTATTTTTTTAAGGGGCCGTTGAAGTTGTGAACATACTGGGTAATTTTATCTTTCTTGGCATTTAATTCTTTTTTTTATTCTATTCAAAGATCTAACGATAGTAAATGTTACCATACTGAATTGGCCTATCTTTCAGCTTAGCACACAAAAAAATCAAGCATCTTCCGCAATAATTGACGTCACCATGAGTGAAAATCTGATCGTACTCGGCGATAGGTGAAAAATTGAAAAAAAACGTCATAACTCCGAAAATACGAAAAATCGCATAACATACATGGGGGTGATTCGGATAGCACTCTAGGTCCTCTAACTCCCAGCTTCAGTATATCACTACTTTTTGGGACACCCTGTTTAATTCAGAATATAATCAGTTGTATAAAATAATGTAATGTTAAAACCCACACACGTGTTTTCCACTGAACAATCATTATAATTTGGATTTACCAATGTCTAAAGCTAATCTATGTATAACGTATATTACATGTGTGGAAGATTCTAAATAAAGAGGACTGTGTGTTTCCTTAAAACTGAATTGACATGTGATCTTTACTTCTGTGTATTTTAGAAAAACAGATTTATTTGAGACAATTTTTTAAGACGAGCAAGGTCAAATACTTTGCTTAATAACATAAAACTAAACCGCCTTCAAGTAAACAGAACTAGACCAAATTTAAATGGAACCACATATAAGCCACCAGTTTTCAAATGAAAAAGGAATCATCAAAATCGGTAGACCCAGTCGAAAGTTCTGAGATAATAAACCTCAAACAATACAGTTGAATTGAGAAGCACCGCCTTATTAAGCGATTTAAATAAACATTAATAGGTACTTTCAGACAAAGCATAAACTAAAACACATGTAAAATACATGATGCAATACATATACAACTTAACCAAAGACCAAAGAGTGATAGGGAAACGTTTCGGGAAACCCTTTGAGCGTGTTAAAATTGAAGTCCCGCACATCAATTGCAAACGTCCATTTCGCAACTTTTTTAAAAACGTCGATTACTTTCGTGATACCACACGACATAATTTAGGCTGGAATGTTCTAGGCCAAATGTGGTTATTGAAATTACTATTCTAGTACTATTGAAGCCTGTAGTGGGTCATCACTGGGCAATAGAGACAGAATAAGGACAGAATAGAATTTGGAATAACCTTATCACATGTATAGTAGTAATGAAGACTTCCAAATATGCTTCAATTGTTTTTTATAAGATGCTGTTTGTGCTGAATTGATACGATGGATATGATCATTGATTGTGTAAAACTGCAAATGATGGAAGCGAATATTGTTGTTTGAAATAAAAATATTTTTAAATTATTATTAAACAAAGAAAAAATGTTTGAATGGGTTGTATACGTATTTAAAAGAAAACATTTTGGCTGATCGGAATGAATTGTAACTAAGTGATAAAGACGGTAAATGAATTTGTTGGTAAAAAATTGGTCTTTCAAGATTGTATCATTTAAAAATATACTTTTTATTATTCCTTGCTGAAAGAAGGTAACCTTTATAAGTCTTAAAAGTACCGCAAAATTCAATAAGTGACCTCACTGTATTTGTGATAAAATTAAAAAAGTTGTTGAGATAGAATTTTGAAAGAATGCTTAGTGCGGTTTATGGATTTTTTTATAGTTAAATCTTAAGAATGTAGATTGTAGCATAAAATATTATTAACTAGACGTTTAAGCGTGGGAAGGCATCCTCCTAAATAGACAGATGATCTAATTGAAATAGCAGGAAACAGTCCGATTAACTCCAGGAATTAATAATGGAAACATTTTGTATCATGTTTCAATTATTAAAAATCTATAGAGTTACTGAATCATGACAAAACTACACCATGATCATCTATATTTATATAGGTATTGAGTGCTGACATCTACAAGAAAGGTATTGTCCACGACTTTCGGTACAGGCAATCCATTTTTCACTTATTTCTCAATGTTAAAAATAATCCTACATGTTATCTTTACCATAAAATTACAAGAAATCCATAAAAAGTCAGCGCATGTTGCATTGTGAAGAAATTATGCTACAGTTATAAAATATATAAAGTACTCTACCCATATAATACCTCTAAGTATGTATGAATATAACCCAGATTATTATATCACAAATAAATAATAAAGGTAAATACACATATCACGAGGAACTGCTTGTAAAGACGATAATAAGATGCGTGATAAAATTATTGAACTAAAGCCTCCCAAATATTTTAGCAACACGTTTTGAACAGGTTTTAAAATGAAGTACGGGTTTTCTTGACTTACTTTTTGTTACATCATAAAAACGTTTCACGACTCGTCCTGACAATGAAGATTATCTTGATAGCAGCATTACTAGATTTAAATGGAATAGTGTCGCTAGTTATTTAATCTCTGTTTAAATCATTTTCTTTGAAGTGTGCTTATAGTATCCAGATAATATCATTTAAGACACCAACTTCACTGTTGGAGACAATCAGTTTTAACGACTCTGCAAATGAGTTCAAAATTCTTCGTCGAGATTAATTGCCGACTCTTGCAGTAAATAACATTTTGTCTTGTAAACTTCGTACATTTCAAAAGGTTTAAGATTGAATCCCAGACATACAATGTGTTTAATTAATGTTACAGTCAGCGTAGAATCTGCAGGAACCAAGACTCACCTATAGATTCTATCTCTTTGATTTAGGTATTTAGCTCACAGCTTCGCTCACGTGAAGGATGAAAAGCAACCTATACTATTTTCATACTGCTGACATACTTGATACATTGATTGATATAGCAATATGAATGGAGCACAATATAGCATAAAACACTAAAATGCATGTATAAAAGTATAAAGGACATTCATAAAATTTGTATGGATGAATGGATAGTAAACTCAACAACACTTGTATGAATATCAATAGTGAAGCATAAACCGAGGGTTCTCATTTTGCTATTTGTTGAAGTTTTGATATTTAAAAACTCTTCATACCTAAATAAATTTAAATGTACCTAATTTAAAGAGCATAGGAACATCCTTGTCATCCAGGGTCGTTGACGGCGCAATTTTCCTTTAATTAATGCATAATGCATACCTATTATAGTATAGATAATATTTAAGCGTTTACTATCGCGTGTAAAATGTAGGAACCATATTCATTAAAAATATTTATAGCTTTACATAGATATTATCTACCTAATTAAAAAAATATTTTAACATTATCACAATAAGCAAAAAAATATATAGTGCAAAAACTAATCAGCCTTAACAATAAACACTGCAATCTAATCGAGTATAATAATATTATAATAGCGTGAAATTACAAACATAAAGTTACACAAATTCGCGATCGCAGGTAAATATCGTTACCACAGTACGCGGGAACGGGTCCATCGATCCAGATTCCTCTCCCGTAACCCGTCGAGAACCCTAATAGGATGAAGAATATAAAAAATGTACGTCGACTGATCGTTGTTTCGTCTCATTGGCGACACGGGCCGGCGCGCGCGCACCAACGTATTATTCGTATTCTCAAATATAAACAAATAAATATCCAGTTAACTACAGCGCGAATAGTGCAGTGTAAAATGCAAATATAGTGAAAGTGGTTAGTGTTTGTGATACAACACCTGGTGATAACAGTAAGTACTCATTGTTCAATGTGTCCTTGATTCCATCAGACGGCTTTAATAGTGTGTACGTGTGTGTGTGTGAACTGTGACGGCTGTAATCACGATCGATGAATGTTGCTTAATTTCATTTATTTATTGTAAAATTGTGTTTTGGGTAGAACATTTCAGAATAATGTCGAAAATAAAAGTATTTTTTTTTTTTAGAATTCATAATCTGTTACATATTTTTATTTTATGCTGTGAGATTTAAATAAATTTGAAATTCAAAGAAATTTTCTATAGTTAATTACACTTTACAAATAAAAATTAACTAACATAGGCAGGAATATTTCTTGAAAACCTGGAAACTCAAAGTTAGTTTATTCCTGACGTGAAATTTTCTGGGTAAAGTTATAAATTTAACAAGAATTTTATATCGATTATCGATGCAAAATGAACACCTACATAAGAATATTATGATGACTCTATGTCTTCATTTACCAAAGGTAAAAAACCCCAGCTATTCAAACAACCAGACACGGTTTAGCAAATACTCATCGACTTTGAAGTTTTTTATAAAAGTATTGTCATCAATTAATACACTTCGTTATCTCGTGACGAATCTGCCAATTACCTATATCTAATATTTCATCTACTGTGACTGCTAGTTTTAAATAATCTAATTTTTATACGTTTCAAATCCTCTGTAATCATTAGTATGAGCGTAATGAAGAAAATAATCTCTAATTACTACCTCTTTATATAACCACACACAAATTTTAACATTAAATATAAATAATGACTTGATATGCGTGTTCAGTAATAAATACATTTTGTATTAAAATACCTATGCTTTTATACTAATTTCCGAAATTTGAAACTGAAATAAATGTGAATTAATACCTACTTGGATGAGGTTTTTTTTATTTTAAATACCTTTTAGCAGCATTTTATACTTGCACATAAGCTTGCACATATGTATCGAGGTTTATTAAACATTATAGATAGGATCGATACAGCAATATTAAGGAAAAAAGTTAAGACTACACAATTTCTAGGCAAATAATGGAATGACGTTAGCCAGGCCATTACGACAAATGGAGAAAGCACTCGACGAATGAATTGTGATGAATTGACTGTTTCCTGCTAACTGCTAAGAACTCATCGAGCTATTGCTATAAATCTTTCAAACCTTAACTATGGCTACGTCCTCGCTAATGGTAATAGAAAATGCAACTGAAACATATCTAATTTGTGAGTCTATGAGGTCATGAAATGTATAAGTGTGTAAGGAGATTTTGTATTCAGTTTCTGAAACTCGTGAACATAACATAAGTATTTATGATCTGATAAGGATTTTCAAATTCTACGGTTTGCCGTTTGAGTGAAAAATGTAAAATCGTGCTGCATGCATAACACACTTAAATATTTCTAGAACTCAAATAATAAACATATTTAGTTGATCCTTTAGACTTTAGAGTTATTGCTATAATTCTATTTAAACTTTTATTTCCTCAATTCTCGCAGACGCTAACGTGTATTTTTTCATTTATTTACTAAAAATCACCGAATTTGAGAATATTTTTAAATTTAACTAGTTAGTACTGGTGAACCTGATCGAAAACATTAAAAAAATGTATACTTTTTATGATTTCTGTAAAATATGTTATATGCTTGTGATCAGTAATACCATGTAGACATGTAGTACGTTTCCATAGAAAATCAATTTAAATTATTATAATTTTGCTCAGTTCCTAAAGCACCTAGGTACCTACCTACTATTAAGTCTAATTTACTTCTCATAGACGAGCTAATTATTCCAAATGCCCGATATTCGATTCTAGTGAGAATGATGAATGGCCGACTGAAACCCCGTTTAAAGAATGACTCATTCGTTTCATGGTAACAACATTAACAAGTAATACAAATCAAATAATGGGAAATACTAGTCATATATCTCATGTTATCTGAATTATACTATGAATAGATCGTCCATATAGCCAAATTCTTTGGGTATTGGTTTTTGATGCGGAAACTATGTAGGTATATTCTAAATTTATTAAATCTTAAAACATAAAGGATGTTTATGCACCTATTTCCCTAGAGAGATTTTAATTTTATCTAAGGTTGTTTTCTAAGGTTCAATTAATTTTAAAAGGAAACTAAGTAATAGTTTTAAGGTTGGTTTAAAGAATAAAAGACATTAATTTCAAGAGAAAAGAATAAATTATAATATGAAAAATGTTTTCGATTAAAAAAACCCAAAAGTAAATAGTGAAATATTCAGGAAAGTAGTTATAATTTATAAATGACTAACGTCTACTAAAAAAATAGAAATTAGTCCTTATTTTATTTTATACATGAAGGTGAATTTGTTGAGGAAAATGAGGTTCAAGATGACGTTCTGTTCTAGGTTACAAATGAATTACCTATATCCTTGTTTTTTTTTATATCTCTATTTTATTACTGTCCTTGTTATATACTGGCATTGAAAAGAGTCGTATAGATTTCTGAATTAAAAACTATTTTTGTTTAATTCCAGATTGTTTACACACAAGATGACAATCCAAAGCATGACTGTCACAGAAGCAGGAAACACCACAGCAAGGAGTTGTTGCAAAGGGTAAGGGACTTTTAGTAAACCCAACGGACAAAATACTTGAAAATTAAAGTAGTATCTATGAGGAAATAAAACAGAAACATAAACAATGAATGATAATATTCAATATACGTCTAACTGTGAATTTAAATTTGATTTATAAATGATTCGCAATTCCTCAATTAGGCTATTCTAATTATTTTTAATGTGAATTTTTTCAAGGCTACGAACGGCTGTGTGGTTAAGGTTAAACTATTACCATGCTATTACTAACTATTAACTAATTGAAACAATATTGTTTGTAAAATTTAAGTTATAACTTTATATTTTTCAACTACAAAAGTCTTAACTATAGGTAGGTTGGTGTTTTTACAACTACATATAATAATTCTAAAATGTTCATACTTTATTCATATCTGGATGTAAACTTTGTTTAAACGTTAGCTACACGGTACATATATCTATAAAAATAAAGATTAGTCTAAGACCTAAGTAACTGTTTAAGATAACAAAAACAGTATAATTATTAATATATTAATCTCTACTTTAAAATTAAATAAAAATTTAAATACTGATATTAAAAAGAGATATTCAAGTACTTTTATTTATATGCTAACTTAAATTTAAATTTATCTAGGTTATGCTAAAAAAATAGATAATGAATAAGATTGAATGCTAGCGGTCAATAAAAAAATAAAAGGCACCGCAAAATTAAACTTCATACAATATACAATAAATAATATGGAACATAAAAAATCACTTTTCAATCACAATAACAAAACAAAATATAATATAATAGATTATACAGAGTTGTTATAAACAAAAGACATTTATTTTGAATTTATATTTTACTCTTTATTGTCTTCTATGTAACTACATATATTTTATTAGTAGGTAAAAGAACGTATGAACTTTATGAGATGTGTACGGTAGCGGAGGAATGTGTTTGTAAATAACTAATAGTCTCGCTTCAATCTTCAAACTAAATGAAATGCATACATAGGCATATCTTTACATACGCATTCCTCGCTACACATCCTCGCAAGTCGCACATTATTGGTGGAAAAGCACCCTAAGTGACTGAAATTAATAAAATCCATAATTTTAAAATGTTGATTTAAATTTTAAACGCAACTTCATCCAAAAACTAGCTAATTAATAAAGTGGAAGAGCTGATAATGATGCCGAAATGATTTTTCACTGCCAATCAAGTAAATAGAAGAGGAAGAACCCTTTAATACAACTCTCAACTCTAAATAGGCAGATAAGAAACTCAATCGAATGATACTTGATATTCTAAGGAAAATGCTGGTACAGGCTGGTACATACATAACTTTTTATAAGACTTCTTATTTGAAAATGAAATAGAAAAACAAAAAAAAATAAAGATCAGTTTTGAAGTGAAATATTTTGATTCATTCATACAATTTGAATAATTCTTGACAGCGAGCTGCTAAATAAGAAAATAAAATACAACAGTGTGAAAGATTTTGCAGGAATCTGGCATCTTTTCACATGAAAATAATGTGTCAGTCAAGCAATAGTTCAAAAAAAATATGAATCCTCTTTTTATAAATGAGACGCTAACCGCTAACTAGCATATCTACATTGTTATTATTTAAGTATTTTCACAACATTGCTCTTGAAGCTAATTACTAGATAGATAGGCTGAAGTAATTATGCAAGGATAACTGAACAATTTGTTTTCTTAAATAATCTATGAATTATTGAATATTGCTAGTACTTAGGTTCACAGTTTATGTATTGTTATATTTTATTTTTATTAAATAGTACTGTGGGTGAGATGTGATTCTCTTAGAAAATTGTCGGAACATCGCGGTCTCGAATGACGATACGTTTAGGTAGCAGTCAAACCACAGAAAATATTATACTATAGGACATATACCTAGGTCGCATTCCCGTGTCTATAAAAATACTCAAATCTTAAATAATTATAACAGCTAGTTTAAAGTATTAAAATATACTTGAAAAGGTATAAAATCATAATAAAAAAATAAAGAAAAAACTAATTCGTTTGAAAAATATAATATCAACCTTTTAACCTGCAACTTTATTTACCTACCTTACACGTTTAATTTAATCTGCCTGCTGAGAAGTTCAATCATGTTATTATATTTCTGCAATAAGAAAAAAGCTTAATCATATACCTACTATTGTTATTTAAATAGCGATCTAAATAGGTAAACACGTTGAAACCTTGCGCAACAAGCAATCAGTTTACGTAATCGAGAACAAGAGAATTTGCCATATTAGCAATTATAGCGTAAAATAAATAAACTAGACTTTCCGAGCTCCATTTCCGTTTCTCAGAAGAAAAATAACGAATCTGATTACCTTATAAAGACCTCTCTGGTTGTTTGTATGATTAGAATATATACGTAAACTGTGATTTTGAATTATCACAATTTTATGAATATAGAACATTTTCAATTTAAACAAATTGTGATGATATTTTTATTTAACTACTAATCTTCATAAATTTTATCTCACTTTTTATTATTAACTCTATTATTAGAAACTACTCAAATATAACATTATGTCGTTTCTATCTAACTTCATATCATTACGATTAACAAGATAATGTAAAATGTAAATAGTTTTTAATCTTACCAAATTTAAATAACACAGATTCAGATGATATATTGTATGATGATTGTATGTGTTTTTAACGCGTTTTTTCCATGTTAATTATTCACTCCTATTATTATTTTTTAGCAAATATATCTTGACACATAAACTAATCCTATCTCCTTGTAATATCACACGTGAATTTTTGTAAGTCGATGTACCGGTACGGATGTTACACTTTCATGAAAAATGGCTATTCGGAACTGTATGAAATATTGACAGAATTTATAGAAATAATAGTAAAATGTGATAAGTGGTATTAAAATTAAAATATACATTTAAATTAACTAATTAAAGACGCCGACATTAATTAATTATTATGGATTTATATAGTTTTGAAACGATCGCGAAGTAAATAAATATGTAAGCGATTTCTGCCAGACAATCCAACATAGTAATTGTAATGTAAATAAAAAAGTTAAACTTGATCCATGCATACAACCACTGGATTAAATGAGTATAATACATAGAGAAAATATACCGTCACCAAAGTATTTATAAATATTTAATACATGAAACAGTTTATTTTTGTATTTCAAGGAATTATGCAGTCTCAACAATAAAGAAATAGAATTTAATATTATATTGAATACATATATGAATATCTCACAAAAAATAATTGGATACAAACGTCACATCAAAAAACACTATAATCATTGTTGATCATAGAGTTAATTATTATTCATACAGTATTATTATCACAACTTCTTAGAAATAACTACTTTTTATGTTATCAAGGAGTAGATATAAAATAATATATTATTTCACCATAATTATATTCCACAATCTATGAATTGTTAGGATTTATGCAAGTTTTGCAATTCCATGCATGACTATGGATATAATATTAAATATTTTAAAATAAAATCTATTAAAATAAATATCTATCGAATCAATGTTAAAAATAAAATATAAAACAGTAAGTTTTACAATACTTTTCACATAGGAAAGTGTTGATCCAATTTAAAAACTTTCTGTGACCGAAGTTTTAGCAAATCCAATTGTTTTTCGTGATCCTGTAATCCTTATTACAAACATCAACTTTCAAAGTTTTAATCCTAGATGTTATAGTAATTTTATTAGAACAGTATCTACATTAGGACAACACAAATTACTACGGATGATAATATAATACTTACTATACTGAATTAAACATTTCAGCATCTGTATACATTATTTTCTGATGGTTTTCCACCCTATGTTTTCATATTTTTAGTTAGTTTTTGTGGACTGTAAGACGATGAAATTTTGTTCATTACCGCTAAATAAGTGCATTCTCACTTAAATGCTGTAAATTGAAATATTTTTGAGTAAAAAGTAAAAATATATTTTAAGGTTCAAAGTTTTTCGGTTGTACATATTATTTTCTCCCTTTTCAACCGAGTTCCAAAAAGCAGGAGGTTCTCAAATTGACTTTTATTATCTATATATCATTGTATTGGTTACCACCTTCAAAGTTTCTTTTCAGCGTTCCGGTTGGTTCCATTTAAATTTTGTCATGTTCTGACAATTCGAAGGCGATTTTGTTAAAAAATTATTATCATTTGATGAAGGAAAGTAATTTAATGGAAAGTCTCTGGTAGAAAAATTAAAGTTGAGAAAAAATATGTCCCTTTTTAAAGCAGTTTTTACTCTTGGACAATGATTGTCACATTTGTGAGTGTTTCGTCGAAATAATATAAAAACAATCATGACAAAGCATTTCAGGAGATTTATCTGTATACATAGGCTGCATTAGTCAGAACTCAGAATTCTGCGTTAGATAATACGAAAGTATAAACTGGTTTGCACAAGATTTCATAAAGAAAAACAGCATTTGCATGAAATACATAAAGTAAAAAATCGGATACGTGCCTCAATTTTATATCTCATTATAAGATACCTACTTACTATATTCGCGAGCATCGTCTGGAACCGCCCTAAGTGTGGTCAAGTCAAGGCTTTAAACAATTTCTAGTGGGCAAATAAATCAGTTACGATTTATATTTCAATCTGATGTGTCGTATCAAAGTGATAACACTAAGTTCCGAATAGTGAAATACAAGTGTGCTAATGCCTAAAGCTGATATTATTCCCATAAATCATCAAAAATAGGATATTAAAACTAACTGTTAACATAATAATAGTTTACATAAATTTTATGAAATCAATAAAACAAATGTTAGAAAATATTTCAAAAGATATTTACGATATTCGTTAGCGTGGAAGCATTTGTCGTTATAGGCTATGTTATAGGTACGTTTTTATTTTACACCATTAAGTATTAACATATTTGTGCTAACGTTGGAATATCAAGGTTAGATACACACAAAATTTTGGTTAACATGCTCTTATGAATCAATAACATACCTACATTTTTTTTAATTGTTTAGATGTTCTTACAATAAAAAGAAAAAAAACATATTAAGTAGGTACATACAGGTACGAAAATTTAATTTCTCTATAATATTTCACGATCGGTACCAGGACTACATAAATCAAATAAAAGTGATCACATACCTAACTAAGATCATATTTTGAAGATTTAGCCATGAACA
>CAJQZM010034290.1:0-12475 GCA_907164665.1 Colias nastes
GCTCGTATTATTTACTACAGTCCACTTGAGAGGGCCCACCGCTAACATTGGTCAGCTTCGAACCGGATCAGAAGAAAAATGAACACGAGAAGCCGGAGCGGAAGAGGAACAACACCATCGGCATCAGAAACGACCGCCACCGCCACAGGAACGTCATCAACGAACACATCGGGAGAAACGAGCGGCACAACGGAGACATCGGAGACCTGCACGACCGCGACGAGAACGACGAGGACAGAAGAGAGAAGCAGCTCGACGCCACCTACGCCGAGCACCATGCCCATCGACAAGTTGCAGCCGGCGCCGTCACCCATCGTAGGATACACAAACGCCGCTTTCGCGGCGCCAGCCGACAACGCCGCCGCGCCGACGACCGCCGCCTCCGCGGCGCCAACGAGCAACGTCAACTTGAATACAAACGCCGCTCTCGCGGCGCCATCGAACGTCGCCGCCGGGTCGCCAGCACGCCGCTCGAAGACGCTCCGCCAGGCATCAGAGGTGCGGTCGCGGCGCTCCGTAGCCTCCCGCAAGAGACTCCTCGCGGAGTTGGAGGTGAAAGAGCGCCTAGCCGAACTGAAGCTGGAACAAGCGAAGGCCGCAGCAGAACTGGAAAAGGCGCGGTTAGAAAGAATACGCGCTGAAGAAGAATCAACAACGGAAGAGGAAGAAGAGGACTACGAACCGGAACGACGGGTCGAGTCGTGGTTGAAACAGCATTCAAGCCAGCCACTGCCACCCGCCGCCAGCCCGACTCGCGAGCTCTCACCGCCACGCTACACAGCGAAGAACGCCGACAACAAGGAAGAACGAGGATGGGGGGCCCGCCAGGAACAAGACGACGGGCCACGGGAACCGAAGAAATACCCGCCCACGCGGTCACCAGAAGTTGCGGCAATTGTAACCGCCTTCAACGAAGTCGCAAGAAGCCAAAGGAAAGTAATAAGATACGGCGGTGAACTACCGACGTTCACCGGCTCCAGCAACGAGTGGCTATCGTTCAAGGCATCGTATGAAGAAACTGAAGAGGGATTCACCGACGGAGAAAACGTCGCACGATTGAGGAAGGCGCTGAAAGGAGCAGCCCTAGAAGCCGTCACCGCCCTACTCATATCACACACCGGACCCGAGAAGATCATCGAAGCCCTGCAGAGAAGGTTCGGCCGCCCAGACGCGCTCGTTCTGGGCGAAATGGAAAAAATTAAATCGCTGCCACGAGTATCGGACAACCCGCGGGACATCTGCATATTCGCAAATAAAATATCGAATATCGTCGCCACCGTCGAAGTTTTAAGAAAACAAGAATACCTGCACAGCCCAGAAATGCTGCGGCAGGTACTGGAAAAGCTGACACCGATCATGAAAAATAAATGGTACGACTTCGCTGCCGACGAACGCGACAAGACACCGCTACTGAAAAAGCTCGCAGAGTTCCTGAATAAAGAAGCAGACAAGTGCTCCAGTTACGCTCCATTAGATACAGAAACAAGGAAAAGGACGGAGCGCACCTACGCAACGAACGACGCGAGCGAGCGAGAAACACGATGCCCGATGTGCGAGCGAGAGCACAAACTCGTCGAGTGCCGACAATTTACGAACAGCGACGTAAATACACGATGGGAAATAGCGAAGAAATATCGAGTGTGCTTCCGCTGTCTGCGAAGCAAACATCAACGAGCAACATGCCGCGCTCGTCCATGCGGCCTCAACGGGTGCACCATGAAGCACCACAAGATGCTCCATCATACGAAGACAGCGGAAAAGAAAAATGAAGAGACAACGCAACCGCAAGCCAGTGAAGAGAAAGTCCTCGTGTCAGCGATAAACATCAACAGCGCTACGTCGGAACAACCTACGCGCCGCCGCGCGTATCTGAAAATCGCTCCCATCACCATTATGGGACCGAAAGGAAAATGCGACACGTACGCGCTGCTCGACGAAGGAAGCACGGTGACCATCATCGAAACGGCGCTTGCAGAGCAGCTGGGTCTCGACGGGCCACGCGAGTCCATCACAATTCAAGGCGTGAATGGACACGAGAACGAGCACGAATACAGCAAGAGAGTGAAGGCGCGAGTACGAGGACGACATGAAGAAAAAGACTACGTATTAGACAACGCCCGCACCGTGCACCAACTCCACGCATTCACGCAGTCCATCCGCGAGAGTGACATCGCCCGCTGCAACCATCTGCACGACCTGCAAGACGACCTGCTGTACGAAAATGCAACACCGAAGCTGCTGATAGGACAAGACAACTGGGAGCTCATAATAACACGAAAACTACGGCACGGCAAGAGGAATCAGCCCGTCGCATCGAAGACATTATTAGGATGGGTCCTGCACGGCTGCCGCTCATCAAACAAGCACCCAGTTTTGTTCTGTTCTCATCTCTCGGAAGCGGAGAAGTCACCCGACACACTCGAAAATATGATGAAGAAATACTTCGAATTGGAATCCATCGGCATCGAACCCAAACGACAGCGCAGCGACCCGGAGCAGCAGGCACTCAACATATTGGAAAAGAAAAGTCAACGCCTGCCGTCCGGCCGATATGAAACCGGACTCCTATGGAGAGACGAGTCCGCAGATACACCGAACAACTACGGCGACACATTGAAAAGATTGAAGACATTAGAAAAGAAATTGGACAAAGACGGAGAGCTGAAGAAACAATATGAAGAAAGAATAGAAAATCTACTCTCGTCCGGCTACGCAGAGAAGGCGCAGACTCCGCCCACCGGCGGGAGAGTGTGGTACCTCCCGCACTTTCCAGTGATCAACCCGGACAAAGCAAAGATTCGTCTGGTGCACGACGCGGCCGCTAAGTCACACGGCCGCTCTCTCAACGATATGCTGCTGCCCGGGCCCGACCTGCTACAATCTCTGCCCGCCGTCATCATGAAGTTCCGTCAACATCCAATCGCCGTGTCCGCCGACATCAAGGAAATGTTCATGCAGATAAAAATTATAGAAGAAGACCGTGACGCGCTGCGCTTCCTCTGGCGTGGCGACCGACGCGACGACGGGCCGCCCGATGAATATCGTATGACATCGCTCATCTTCGGCGCCTCTTCATCACCGTGCACCGCACTCTACATCAAGAATAGAAACGCGCAAGAACACGCGAACGAGAGTCCGGCAGCCGCACGCGCGATTCAAGAGAACCATTATATGGACGACTATATACATAGCTACGCGACCGAAGATGAAGCAAGGGAGATAACGGCGCACGTCGATCGCATACATCGATACGCCGGCTTCGAGCTGCGTGGGTGGGCGTCGAACAAAGAAAACGCGATAAGAAACTTTACGGACACCGGGGCGACCACCGTCGAGATCGGCGGGAGCGAGACAGAGCGAACACTAGGGCTACTTTGGCATGTGAAGCAGGACTACATAGGCTTTCGTGTTAACACGAAACGTGTACCACAAGAAATAATCGAAAATAAGCGAACACCTACAAAGAGAGAAGCCCTCAGTCTCATCATGTCGGTCTTCGACCCACTCGGCCTCATCGCGCCCATCCTCACACCGGCGAAAAGGATAATGCAAGATACGTGGAAGTACAACACCGGCTGGGACGACCTCATTCCCGACGCGCTACAACATCGCTGGGAAAACTGGGTGGCGAATATACAACATCTCGACGCGCTCCGCATCCCACGCTGCTACGACTACGAACCCGCGGCTGAGAGAGAGATACACACATTCGTGGACGCCAGCGAAGAAGCGTACGCAGCAGTCGTGTATATCAGAGCGAAGCGCGCCGACGGATCAATACACATCGCGATCGCCGCCGCGAAAAGCAGAGTCACACCCACGAGACCGGTATCAATTCCACGTCTGGAGCTGCAGGCCGCCCTGCTCGGAGCACGCCTCACACGAACAGTCGAGGAAGGCCACGACTTTGTCTTCGAGCGAAAAGTGTATTGGAGCGACTCGAGAACAGCACTCGCATGGATACGCGGCGAGCCCCGCACATACAAGACATTTGTAGCGCATCGACTAGCCGAAATAGAAGATCTCACGAAAAAGGATGAATGGCGCTGGGTCCCTACGGCGCACAATACGGCGGACGACGCTACACGCAACACCCCCGCTGACTTCGACCCGCAACATCGTTGGTTCACCGGTCCAGACTTCCTCCGCTATGAAGAATGCGACTGGCCGGTTGAAAAGAGAGAAAACATCATCATCGACACGGGCGAAGAAAAAGAAAAATGCGGCGCGTTGAACTCGTCGGACACCGCCCCCGCGTTCATCGACCTCGAGCGCTTCTCAAAATGGACCCGGCTAGTGCGCACAACGGCCCGCGTACTGCAATTCATCGAACTCTGCCGTCGCCCCAAACAACTCGTCAACGCAACACGTCGAAAACGTACAAGAAAAAACGAAGAGAAAGACGCGACATGGAAAAGAAATATGAAAAAGAACAAAGAGAAAATCGTCTCGCGTCCGAACAATGAAGAAAGAAAATATACAATATTGAGTGCGCGCCACCTACGCGCCGCGGAAAACCTACTTGTGAAACTAGCGCAACAAGCAACGTACGGAAAAGAGATAGCGATACTACAGCGAGGAGACCCGCTCACTGAAAAAGATCAAGGTCCGCTAGCGGGATTAAGTGTCGCTTTAAACGAAGACGGAATACTGAAACTACGAGGAAGGGTGAACGAAGCCAGCGCGATCGAGGCAGAGGCCGCAAACCCGACAGTGCTCGACGGAAAACACAAGTATACGCAGCTCTATATACAACACGTACATGAAAAACTGCATCACGGCGGCGTCGAAATTGTAGTAAATGAACTAAGGCAAAGACTGTGGATAACAAGAATACGACCCGCGACAAAGGAGGTGCTGAAGAGCTGCCCGCGCTGCCGCCTGCTGCGCGCCAAACCCGCGCGCCCATCCACCGGCAACCTGCCTGCCGCACGCCTCGCGCATCACGCGCGCCCATTTACATTCACCGGACTCGACTACTTCGGCCCGCAAGAAGTAACCGTCGGCCGCCATCGAGAGAAGCGCTACGTGGCCCTCTTCACGTGCTTAACATCGCGCGCAGTACATCTAGAAGTCGTCGCCTCGCTCAGCACCGACTCAGCAATCAACGCGCTGCGCCGCTTCATAGCGCGGCGCGGCTGCCCGGCCGAAATATGGAGTGACAACGCGACGTGCTTCCGCGCGGCCAACCGAGAGCTCACAGACGCGTGGGCCGCACTTGAAGAAGAAGCAGCAGCCCGCCGCATCAGCTGGCGCTTCCTTCCGCCGGCCGCCCCATTCATGGCCGGCGCGTGGGAGCGCATGGTACGCACCGTGAAAGAAGCCCTACGCCACACGCTTCACGAGCAGCGCCCCAGTGACGAGACGCTCGTCACTCTCCTCGCCGAAGTAGAAGCCACCGTGAACTCACGCCCACTCACTCATGTGGCCGTGAACCCCGACGTGCCGCCCGCCATCACACCGAATATGATCCTGCTGGGCTCCAACTGCTACGTGCCGCCACCCTGCACCATCGAGGAAGACCAAACAACAGCGCGCACACACTGGAAGCGCGCGCAACAGCTCGCCGACACCTTCTGGCGACGCTGGGTGCGCGAGTACCTGCCCGTACTCCAACAGCGGCGGGAGCCCCACGCAAGCGGCGCGGCCCCCAAGATCGGCGATCTGGTCATCGTGTGCGACCCCAATCACCCGAGGAACACGTGGCCCCGAGGACGAGTCGTCGCTACGTATCCCGGCAAGGACGGCGAGGTACGAGTGGTCGACGTGGAGACCAGCGGCGGCAGAATCCTCCGGCGGCCCACCAAGAAGATCGTCGTGCTACCGGTTCAAATCGCAGAGTGCGACGGCGGGAGAAATGTGCACGACGAAACGTAAATGTAAAGTACACAATTCGTTTAATTAATATAGAATAGGATAACGTATAAACTCCTGAAGGCTTACGCCTGAAGGCTTATTATTAGTATGAAAAAATGTCTATGTCTTATTTGAGTTTTAAATGTAAAGTTTTATATGTTTTGAAAGTAAAGTATTTAATCTGTCTAGTATTAACGTAGAGTAAACTCCTGAAGGCTTATGCCTGAAGGCTTATTTTATAACAACGTATAGAATAACGAACTTATGTTATGTAAAGATGTTTGTTAAATTGCTTATTACGTAGCTATAATTAGATAAGGAAATTCATGAAAGATTATGACTGAAGACTTATCTTATTTTGGAATTTAAAATGTTTATGTCTTTAGTAATAAGTAAATGTTTATGTTTGTTTATTGAATATTGTAAATGTCTTTAAATTGAAATGTTTGTGTGTTGTTTTAAGTATATGATAATGTTTTGTCTTTCTTTGAATTATTTATTATTGTAGATGTTAGTATTTAATGTTTATAGTGAAATGATTATGTAATATTGAGAATAAGTGAATTTAATGTTTCTTTACCCGACAGCATCACGTCCGTGACTGCGCGCACAAACCGTTCCCCGCAGTATATTTATACACCTGAAGCGGGGGACGGGGTAGTATAAAAGTAAATTTCGGGAAAATCGTGCGCGCAGTCTAAACGGGGCGTTGGCGGGATATGTTGTGGATATAAAATTAATTAATAATGTAATAATGAATGTAATGAAAACATAGAAAATGTAAAATTATGTAAAAATAAAGAGAATGAAAATAAAGGGTGAGGAAAGGGGCGTGGCCAGTCGGAACGGAGGGGATAACGCATTTTGTATAAATAGCACGATAAAACCTGTTTCGTGCGTCCATTCGCTACAAGGAAATCCAGCAGTAAACTCCGCTCCGGCCTTGGCACCCCGGGTCCTCAGTATTGAAGAAATTGCTCGTATTATTTACTACAGTCCACTTGAGAGGGCCCACCGCTAACACATGTCGAATATTAAAAAAGATGGAATAACCTTTCATTTGTGTATATTTTTTTATTTTTTTAACGTACATTTCTAATTAAATGCAATTTCTAATAATCGTCGATGAATCGTTTAGCGATATGATCAAGACAAATAATCGAGTCATGTTTACTCGATCATTGATGCGGCCCCACGAGACTATCATGGAAAGAAAATATACAAATTTTATCTTTATGAACTAAGAGATAAAGTTGAATTTAAAACGCGATAATGAACCGCATTCCTTACGAGACTATCTTGTAAAGAAATACAAATTTAATCTTTATGACCTAAGTGATAAAGTTGAATTTAGAACGCGATATTGAACCGCACTCCCCACGAGACTATCTTGGAATGAAATACAAATTTAATCTTTATGAACTTAGTGATAGAGTTGAATTTAAAAACTCGTCGCTTAAAAGGTCGTAAATTTTTACGACTTTCGTGACACAAATTATTTTTGTGAATGTGTGATTGTGTTTCATAGTGTGAGTTACCCTCCCCGCACCAAAATCAGCAGAAAGTTTAGTTAGAACATTTGCCAGCGTACTCCATCCATTACTTAATGATCTAAGTTTCTTTTTAACTTCACAATAAGTGTTCAACAAGGAAAATAATTTTAATATAGAGATTACAATTTTTTAATGAAAAACACAAATAAACACATCTACCTATTTTTAAAAGTGTTGTTGTAGTATAGTGTCGTTATATGTATCGAGCACACAGTAAAAATAAATTACCTAATGCCGCAGCCACACAATCGACGAGTGGTATGGGAAGTAACGAGGAAAGTAGGCAGAGACATAGTGTGGCCGCGTTACTCGTCATGCCACTCGTCGTGCTCATCGTCCTGCTCATTGCTCCCTATTTTGTCGGCTTTTGCGCGCGAGTCAAAGGACCGGCAATACGAGTGCGAATTAGGGATGGGCGTTGAATCAACGGACTAGTTAAATTAACCGTCGATGTACACTCAACGATTCGACTAGTCCATCG
This sequence comes from Colias nastes, assembly GCA_907164665.1. Lineage (NCBI taxonomy): Eukaryota > Metazoa > Arthropoda > Insecta > Lepidoptera > Pieridae > Colias > Colias nastes. The sequence continues at coordinate 7,891 of CAJQZM010034290.1, forward strand.
CTCACCAATGCACTAGTTGAATTCAACGGCTAAACAGTCTTATTGATAAGAATAAATTCTTTTCATTGAAGTTTAAAAAAAAAAAAACATTTTTGGTTTACAAGACCAAGGCTTTGAATTTAAACTATAAAAAAAAATGATAATATGTTTTTTAGTAATACTTTTTTTAGGGAGTATAATTTTTGTAAGAAAGCATAAACATTTATTAATTGTTTTATTGAGATTAGAATTTATTGTATTAAGAATTAATTTAATAATAGTTATTTATTTTATAACACTAAATTATAATATAATATATATATAATATATATTAATGGTATTTTTAGATTTTAACTGTTGAATTTGAATTGTGTTTGTTTTTAGTTTGTGTGTAATTACGCGCGCGTATCGGTCGACCGTATCAATCGTTGTCAATTCGTTTCAGTTTACACATGGACTAGTCGAATATTTTAACTAGTTGAACTACTAGTTGATGAACATCTAGTCTACATTTAACGATCTAGTCTCGTTGATGAAAAATACGTCGACGACCCATCCCTAGTGAAGAGCGTCGCGATTAATCGCGCGAGTAGAGCAGTGTGTGGCCAGACGGCAATATCGAGGCGAATAACGGCAGCGCGATGAGCAGGACGAGGAGCATAGTGTGGCGGGGGTATAACAAAAAAAATTAAATATTGATTCACTACATCTTGCAGCATAATCTGTGGTCTCGTGATAAAACGAACAATTACAATTTTTTTTTATATTTAACACTCCAATAGTTAACTTGCAATTTACTATTATTGTTATCGTATTTTAAATATCATATTAAACGGTCATCATCATATTTTTACTTATTAACATCTGTTTTTTTTAACTGTTCCAATTTCAAATATGGTCAATAGCTAATTTTTTATATGAAATACTTCAACAATGTATATTGTATAAGCATGATAATTATCAATTATTATAATACGTTTCTTAGCATCTTAGGATTGAACTACATCTTACTCGAATACATATACAAAACATCAATATATTTTTTTTATTTTTCTTTCTTATATTTAAAAAACATTCAACGTTCAGTTATGTAAGTCTAGTAAAAGTTTTATTTTTACATAATATTTAGTGTCAAAACTGCCAAATTAAGTTTTATGTAGCATGTTGTATACATTTCTGTGCTCAAGCGATTTTTTTTATATTACCATTTTTAGTGCCCAACAATTTTTTTTACATATTCTTATGCCATATACCTAGTTTGCCTGCATTTCTTTGTTCCATATTCCTTAGATATTTATCTGTGTCAAATTAAATCCTAAGTATACATTTTTTAACATTCAATTAAAGTCCTATACATTTATCAGCATACAAACCAACAAATCATCGAATTACATTTTTTACCACATTTTCAGCATCCAATCAACATTCCATAATATATTTCTACACAGCATGCCATATATATTTTAACCCCCCCCCCCCACAAAATCACAGTCCATCATCCAGCATCACATACAAGAGTCAGACTTCGCACGTGAGTACGTACGCCGAGTCCAATCGAAATAATGAGTTTAGCCTATTATGTATGTGGATTTTTTTTTCATTACACAATCCCTCATCCCCCCCCCTCTACAAAATCACAGTCCATCATCGAGCATCACATACGCGAGTCAGTCCTCATTAGTGAGGGGATGCAAACCTCGCGCGCGAGTACGATTGGTGCACCAAGTCCTATCAAAATGTTGTTAGTTATGTAGTTTAGTCTATTATGTATGATCTGTTGAGTTTTTTTTATCCCCCCCTCTACAGAATCACAGTCCATCATCGAGCATCACATACGCGAGTCAGTCCTCATTAGTGAGTCTGGTGCGAGTCCTCGAGCGTGAGTATCTCCGCGCGAGTACATACACGACACCAGAAAGCGCTAATGCTATGGGTACACCGAGTCCTATTGAAATTATTAGAATAACGAATAGGGAAAAGCCCTCGACTGGTGGTACGCCATAGCCGATTGTGTATGACCTGTGGAATAAATTAATAGAATAAGAGGAAATAATAAAAAATGTGATAATGGGATTGGCACGATAATTATATAATAACGTCGTCTATGACGATATTCAATTTTACTATTAATTTACCTCTATTGAAATTTTTATGATGATGGGAAAAAAAAATTAGGTACTTATTTCTTTTAAACATGTCCACACTTATATCTGTTATTCAAATTACGCAACATTCAAAAATAATTTCAATTTTTCCAAGGTAGTAACAGACATTTCACAGAACAAATCATAAGGGTTAGCAGCTAGGCTACTAGGCAGTATAATTATGTTGCGTATAAAAGCCACACTAAGACAATTAGAACAAAAATAAGTAACATATTAATATATTCTCACCAGGCGGTATAATTGTGCTGCTTATAGAAGCCATCGCTAGTTTCACCAAAAGACATGAACATGTCTTGTACCAGCACCTTAGAAGAGTCTTTGAAGTACAGTTCTATGGTGCTGCGTTGGGGTAACCTTGTTCTGGAAACATCCATGCAATATTTAGTAATTAGACATATTCAAAACGTATATGTAGATAACACAAAATTTATTCAAAAACATTTTGAGTAGGAAAAAAAGAGCGTGTGTGTGTGCGTGCCGAGTACACGTATCAGAAGTAAAAATTGGCAAGATTCCAAGATACCAATATCGCCGCTTTACTCCATGACGTGACAGTATTACCATGACGCGACCTTGAAATTTTACTCTCAACGCGCCTAAAGATGTTACACTAAAAAAATTAAGATAAATAATATGTGTTTAATTTTGTTTGGGCAGACTTTTGTTAATTTTAATATTGCCTACCTGGTAATAAAGAGTTTATTATTTTTTTTTATTATTATTTTGTTTACAAATAGTTACTTATTACATAAGTCTTGTTACTTATATTCTTACAAGTTCAAGGTTTTTAGATAACACACAAGATTTTTTTATCAATTCACTTATCACATACTATAAATAAATAACATGCAATAATATTTCGCAAATTAAATATTTTTCTAAAGTAATAAACAGAAAAGATTTTCATTTTTCAACATAAGCAGACGAATAAACTCAATAATTACACGACCCTTCGATACATTATTTTTTCATGAAATTTCATGAAAAAAATGTTATATTTTTCTCAAAAAAAGAAATACTTACCTGTTAAAATTAGATACATGTGCCATAGTAGAGCTGGCAACATTTCGTTCCTTGTCAGTATAACCGACAGGTCGGAACTGAAGATAGCCGCCTTCTTCATCATTAAATAGAGAAGGAGTTTTGATCTCGATTATCTGTAAATTTTATTTAATTTTTAGTATAGACTATCGACAGTATGTGTTAAACCAGGCTAAAATACCAAATTTCATATTATAATCTGATCATTTTTTTTTTGACGTGACAACGTCTTATAATTCGATAAAGCCGGCTGCACGCACGAAAAAACATGACTCATGCGGCTTTACCTCGCTCTGACTCATCTGAGGCGTTCCATGTAAGGCTTGAAGTGCGAGCGAGAGCGCGGAACGAGCGACAAAGAAGCACAATCGAACGTTGTCACGTTCAACTATCGTCAGTAAACCAATTTTTTTTACAGACAACCAATTTTTTTGCATAAAGAGTAATAAAATATCCACACAAACTCATAAACATGTATGTTTATAATATTAGGTGAAAGTTACAACTGAAGTAGAAACAATCAAAACTATGTTCACGGTGCGTTAACGTCATGCGTTCGTAGAGCGGAGCGGCAACGTCGCGTAGGTAATAAGTTAATGAAGAATGTTCACTAATTTAGATTATTAGCACTCCATATTCTCTGTCAAAAATAAAAAATACTAGTGAAAAAATTACTTCGATACGTCAATTAGTTTCCGATTTAGAAGTAAAACAAGTTGTAAACGCCCGGTGACTGTGTGACGTCACACCACAACACGCTCAATCTGGCTCACTCAGTCCGCTAGCGATTGCGCGCCCGTGCCGTCGAAATTATAATTAAATACTTTTAAAAATGTCCAATCCAAATACCAGAAAATCATGTGTTGTTCCTAAATGTAAAAATACAACTAACAATTCGCCGGATAAGTTGTTTTTATAGTTCCAAAGGACGTTAAGGGGACTAGAAGAGCTAAACGCGAGTTTTATAATGCTTTAAAGTATACCTATGATTAACTGCAGTAAAAAATCTCAGACAAATATAATATGATATTCTTCAGGAGATATACTAGCTAGATAGTGTGTTGAAAACACAATACAACTTATTTTACTCGATAGAAAAAAATCACAAAGGTATCTCTAAAAAAATCTTTCGATGCTTATAAACCATACTAAACTACATGCAATCATTCTGTTTTTCGGCAAATAATTCTATAAGCAACATTCTAGAATAATAGTGTTTTATTTTTTTAGTACAATCAATAGATTTCGTGTAAATCGTAAATTCTTATTACCAAACCAAAAACGTACGCATGTGTGCGTGAACGCCTGTGCACCAGGTGTAGGTAGATGGGTAATAAGATTTTTTCTTGTTTTAAGTTGAGAATGATATGGAGAACTATACTAAATATAAGTTGGTCGGG
>CAJQZM010034291.1:0-16872 GCA_907164665.1 Colias nastes
AACACATTCCTCGCTACACATCCTCGCACATTATTGGTATGGAAAAGGGCCCTAAGTCAAATCAGAGAGCTTAAAAATTAAGCCACCCCGTTACAGATAAAATAAAAATAACAAACATTCAAATCTATCCATCGTAAAGCTGAAAAGTTTATGTGTTTGTTTGGTTAAACGCGCTAATCTCAAGAACTACTGGTCCGATTTGAAAAATTCTTTCGGTGTTAGATAGCCCATTTATCGAGGAAGGCTATATATCATCACGCTAACACTAACAGGAGAGAAGCAATGCGGGTAAAACCGCGGGACATAGCTAATAAAGATATACCGATACATTTCTATATGATATATTATGTAGTTAGATATAAGTTACATATTATGTAATATTGACATAATTTAAAAGAGCAACTATGGAGTTTCTTGCCGATTCTTCTCCATAGATACTGCTTTCCGAATCGGTGGTAAATGTTAAAAATACTCATGTAATGACGATTCGAAAGTGCTACTAAATAGTAGTCTAATTGAATAAATGAATGTTTGAGTTTTTTTTTTTTATATGAATCACGGTATTACAAAACAACAATGGCATAGATTACTCAAATTAATTACATATTGAACGCCTACAAACACCCACGGGTTTATTCTATTGTTATTCCACTGAATGCAAATATATTTAATGATTAAACTATTGAGAGAATGAACCTGTACCTTTTGAAGGTAAAATTTAATTACGTTATTATTATTAAAATTGAATGTAATAAAGTTTTGGAATGGTTTTGATTCGCTTTTTATTAGCGTTCGCTTCGCTTTTCATTAGCTTTAAAATACATTCGAAAGTATTAAAAGTATGTTTGTGACAGTGATTTGACAGTTCTTTGGCATCATATATTATTATGATGTATTTAAATAAATATGTAAAATGACATGATTTTAAAAGAGCAACTACGTAGTTTCTTGCTGGCTCTTCGTAGAAAACGCTTTCCGAATCGGTGGTAAATGCTTAAAATAATATGTTATGACGATTCAAAAGTACTTCTAGAAGTCTAATTGAATAAATAAATGTTTGAGTTTGAGTGTAACACAAGTAATTGCTATAAAAGCTTCTTAAAAGCTGTTAAGTAGCTGATTGTTCGAAATCGCATCAAAATTGCTTCATCAGTTTTTCATTAAGTTTAATGATATGATCATAATAAATAAAAACCCTTTCGAATACGAGGTCGACGGACATTAACTTAGAATGTTGCAAAACTTAAAATGTCATAGGACTACTAGATTATACAGGGTGTCCCAAAAAGTAGTGATATACTGAAGCAGGGAGGTAGAGGACCTAGAGGGCTATCCGAATCACCCCCATGTATATTATGCGATTTTTCGTATTTTTGGAGTTATGACATTTTTTTCAATTTTTCATCTATCGCCGAGTACGATGAGATTTTTATTTATGGTGACGTGAATTATTGCGCTAGATGCTTGATTTTTTTTGTGTGCTAAGCTGAATGATAGGCTAATTCAGTATGGTAACATTTACTATCGTAAGATCTTTGAATGAAATAAAAAAAAATAATTAATTGCCAAGAAAGATAACATTACCCAGTATGTTCACCACTTCAAGGGCCCGTAAAAAAATAAAATCACATAAAAAAAGTTTTCCGTTTGGCTTTTAAAAACTTGCTCTATCTATCAGGTAGCTACCCTGAAAATTTCATTTTATTATTCAAAAGGCTTCAATCGAAAAATTTAAATCTAAATGTGGTAAGTGCAAAAATTGAATTAACATGATGATTAATAAAAGCAAATTAAAACCGATAACAAGGTGTTTAATTACCAGAAATTTTTAAAATGACCCCGCTGTTGCTCAGTGCAAGTGCGACATCACCGTAAAAAGTTGTCTTTTAAATGTCTGAATGTCCTTTTATCATTTTTAATGGTTTCTTCTGCTACTAAGAATTTCCGGGTTATTTCGTCCAAATTGTGGCAGTCTCTCGTCTTTGTAGTATCCTCACGGAAAAAAATCAATAGCCTTTATGTCCGGGGACCGTGGAAGCCAGGCTAAAGGGCAAAGATACCCTGAAAGATAGATTGGTCGTTGCAGCCTGCGCATGCGCCGGTGACGCCTGCCTTAAAGCCTGGCATCCACGGTCCCTCGACCTAAACCCCATTGATTTGTTTCAATGGGGATACTAAAAAGACCTCGGCTACTTGAGAGAATGCCACTGTTTGGACGAAATAACCCGGAAATTCATAGTAGCAGAAGAAACCATTAAAAATGATAAAAGGGCATTCAGACATTTAAAAGACAACTTTTTACGGTGATGTCTCACTTACAATGAGCAACAGCGGGGTTACTTTAAAAAAATTTTGGTAATTAAACACCTATTTATTGGTTTTAATTTGGTTTTTATTATCATCATGTTAATAAAATTTTTGCACTTACCACATTTAGATTTCAATTTTTCGATTGAAGCCTTCTGAATAATAAAATGAAATTTTTAGGGTAGCTACCTGATAGAATGAGCAAGTTTTTAAAAGCCAAATGGAAAACTTTTTTTATGTGATTTTATTTTTCTATGGGCCCTTGAAGTTGTGAACATACTGGGTAATTTTATATTTCTTGGCATTTAATTCTATTTTTTATTCCATTCGAAGATCTAACGATAGTAAATGTTACCATACTGAATTGGCCTATCTTTCAGCTTAGCAAACAAAAAAAAATCAAGCATCTAGCGCAATAATTCACGTCACCATAAATAAAAATCTCATCGTACTCGGCGATAGATGAAAAATTGAAAAAAATGTCATAACTCCAAAAATACGAAAAATCGCATAACATACATGGGGGTGATTCGGATAGCCCTCTAGGTCCTCTACCTCCCAGCTTCCGTTCATCACTACTTTTTGGGACACCCTGTATATAAATCTTTACACTAGAACAAGATCATTACGTCTGTACGTACGTTGATGCAAACTAACATTGTTCATAGATAGAGTTATTTATATTTAGACAGACCATTTATTTAGTTGGAATGTTTCGAAATGACGTTCTAAATTCCATTATCATATATAGCAGATTTCATAATACAAAATCGTGCACTAAAAGGTCTTGTAAGGATGGATGTTATAAAGAGGTGTTATGGGCTTGAATATCATCTGTAAATAGTTTATTTAAAAATTTACAACTTGTTTGTTTGCAAATTGTCTCTTCAAATGTAAGAATTAATTTTATAATAGTAACTCAATTCGATATTTTTTTGGTCTATTTATGAAAAAAAATTGGACAGTAGGTAAATTATTATTAATTAGTATTTATACTAGAACTAAAACTAAAGTCACCTTAACATAAGTACTATCTTGAGTCTGCTTTATCAGACACATTATGCATGAATAGATATACGAATAAATCGCCATAGTTTACAACATTTATACCTATTAATAAAATAGGTCACTCTAAACATTCCTAGCTCTACATCCCTTTAGATCATCACTCCATACATTATCCTTACAAGGCATTTACCATTTGGAATGAAACAAAAAAAAGGTCATTGCAATCATTTCTTCACATCCTGGATCTAACTACCTTATTTGGTAGGAAAATATTTTATAGTACAGAGGAAATATCCTTTGAATACGTAATTTAGAAATTTACTATGTATATAGTAACGTGACGTCACATATAGTATTATTCTGTATTTTTAGGGACTCATACGTAAAAATAAAATATATTAATTGTATCTTTATGTGTATTTTACCAAAAAAAAAAGTTTTTTGGAGCTTGTTTTCGTATTTTCATGTAAGTAGGTAATGAAATTATGTTTAGTTTATTTACTTGTTTATTAATTGGTTTGTGCTGAGCTTTCGTCTGCAAATTATTGCTTATTTATACAGGGTGTCCCACCGTCGGTATTCTAAGCTCAATGGAGGTTATAGTTTTGCATACGCAGAGTACGTAAAAAATACATTTTTTTTTTCAAATAGATTATTTCTTAAAACTCTTTGTGTACATCCCTAACAAGCAAAACGCCCAACTTTGCCACCCGCACGTGAGCTATCGTTTAAGATTATGTTTTCATAGACAAAATGCTCACATTAGCGCAGCGTTATATGCCGGCTGCGCGAAGCTAGAGAAGAAAACATGAATTTGAAGGAAAAATTTAGCAAAAAATTTTTGTGAGTTGATTGTTTATTAACCTGCTTGCTTATATGATTGATAATTCCTAGAAAAATCTCAAATCAAATCTTCGTTATTTCAATCAGCCAAAACTCCGCCTACATATAAACCATTAGTATTTACTATTCTAGAGTTGTCATAAAGCATGAGTAATTAGTAATTTTCAATTTGTTGCCTGTTTATTACTAATGTTGCAATTTATGTAATAAAACAAGGACGACTGTGGTAACACTGATCAAGTCATTATGGACCATTTATATCGTTTTATATAGCTTTTAACCGCATTTATATTTTCAGTCAAAAAAAATAATGTATTCACATAGTCGTAATATTATGAATTATATGAAAAGGCTTTATACTATTTTTCTGTAATATATTTAATATTTATATCAAACCAAATGCATTCATACCAATCTAACTTCAATCTAACTATTCTTCATCACTACATAGTATAAAACAAAGTCGCTTTCTCTGTCCCTATGTCCCTATGTCCCTTTGTACGCTTAAATCTTTGAAACTACGCAACGGATTTTGATGCGGTTTTTTTTAATAGATAGAGTGATTCAAAAGGAAGGTTTATATGTATAATAACATCCATTAAATAGTGGAGAAGTACTGTTATTTTTGAGGTTTCTAATGTGATGTCGTAAATAATTACATTTTTTCCGCTTACATTGCAAACGCAGGCTGAACCCTACGAGTTTTATCAAAATAATGTACTAAGTATTGTACACATTGAAAAGGTCTACAGAAAAGTCCGCGATGGTATATGTCTATCTCTTATGGATAACCCACAATAACTTTTTTTTGTCATTTACTTTTTACGACAAATAATGGTTAATTTTCGAAGCGATTTTAACCAATACAGCATTAATCCTTAACGAATTAAATACCTTGAATACATTGCTCATTTAATATAGATCTATATGGCCCTTTACACCGTATGATTTAAGTGAATATTTTCGAAGATATTACAGATTTAAAAATTGCGGGACGCGACGTAGCGTTTGCGGCGGTACCGGCCGGCCGCCATTGCACCCGTGCGAAGCCGGGGCGGGTCGCTAGTTAGGAAATAAATGAAAAATAATATTATAAGTATGGCGTTTATCTTTTGACTCTTTTCTTTCTCTTCGTAGAAACTTTCTTTCGATTCGGTAACAGATAATCTATAATGAGTAATAAAATGCAATAATAACATATATATTATATTCTAAGATTATCTTTTATTAATTTTCATATGTAACTAACATGTTATCTTGGAAGGAAAAATAACTTCGGAGAGCTGTGCAAGCAAATAAAAAGCCTCGATAGTAAATCTATACAAATATTATAAAGAGGAAAGGTTTGTAATTATGTATGTATGTATGTATGTATGGTTTTCACGCATAAACTACTGGACCGAATTCAAAAAATCTTTCACCATTAGAAAGCTGCATCTTCACTGAGCAACATATTGCATTTTCAAAAAAATTAGAGATCCTTACCAAAAATGCAATAATGTAACCCAAGGTGTAAAGAATTCCTTAATAAAAATTCTGTCATCGCGTGCGCTGCGGAATCTATTCCTTAAAGTACGAGGATGGTTCTTATGAAAAAAAACGTGAACATGTAGGTACCACGGGCGAAGCCGGGGCGGACCGCTAGTTTATTATATTATCTACTTTTTAAAGACTAAATTCTTTGTAAAGATTCCCATGATCCCACTTGAAAATCTTTAATTATCTATAGCTGTTCACCTTTACATCTAGTATTTATTACAAGAACAGAATAAATAATAACAATATTGATGATTTTCGGAAGTATGAAGGTTCTCTCTTTGTATTATAATGATCAATTACTCATGTATTGAACTTCCGAGTATTGGAATTATTAATATAACTAGGTATATATCATTATAATGTTCTATTATTCTTTTATCTGACGGTGTTAACAAGGAGATTGTTATTCGAGTTCTTTTAGAGTTCTAACAGACGAACGGCAAATTCAAATTTAAATTCAAATTCAAATCGTTTATTTGCAAGTAAACATGGTATACATAGGTGCATGTTTAGCCGTCATTCAACGGCATGCAAATTAATACATTATTGATTATATACATTTTACATGTCACATCTTTCTTAATTATATTTTATTAAAATCAATTCATTTGTTATTTATTCACATTATTATAATTAATATTTGACAATTCATTCATATACATATTTATTACAAAAATTACATACATTATTACAAAATCAAAATCAAGACGCAAGTAGACAATATTATTTACGAGTTTAGGTATTCTTTAAGAGGCCGTATCGATTTTAAGAGTGATTTTGACTTGTTTCTTTAATTCTTTAGGAGCTCGTTTAAAAAAACTAACTACTATGTTATATGAAAGTAATGGTATAATTTAAAATTCTCTAGAATATTCGATTATATAGATCTGCCGTAACAACGTTTGCGCTCCCGTATATAATCTAAAATTCTAGAGAACTTTAAATTATTCCATTTCTTTCATAAAACATATAATATGTATTTTTTTTTATTGCAAATTTTTAAGCATTAACCTATCATTTAGTGTGTATTTTTTATTTTTTTTTAACTCTGTTGTAAGAACTAGAAATTCGACGCCATATACGCATAAAATTTCATCAAAGTAAGGCTATTTTAACTTAGATGTTCTTTGAATTTTTCAATAAAAGTACATAAATTGCCTCGAACATATTTTAGGATGTCTCAGTGTCTTTACTGTAGTATATTTTATAAGAAAACTTCTTCTATTAAATTCCGTGTAAAATACAAAGACACGAACGTCCCGCATGGAAAAAATTGAAACACGCCTTAGGTTATTGGCTATTAAACAAACTGGACAATGAATATCAATAAATTGTCTCGAACGTATTTTAGATATTGAATGAATCTTTAATTTAAGATATCATCACACATTGTTACTAATTTAGTTTTGTTAAACGAGCGTCTAAAGAATTACAGAAACAAGTAAAAATCACTCTAAAATCGATAAGGACTCTTAACACTATAAAAACATTTCTGTTGAATTCCATTCATGAAGTTCTTTAAAAAATATTTTAGTATCTAAGTTGCGAACGGCAGAGGCTACTTCAGCCGTCGCCACATGTCGTCGACATATTGACTACTGCCGCCGACGCGCCGCCGACTGCCGTCGACATGTGGCGACGGCTGAAGTAGCCTCTGCCGTTCGCAACTTGCCGTTCGTCTGTTAAAACTCTTATATGTATTTGAAGACTTCAAAAACATTGAATGGACGGATGATTATTCTTAATTGCGTTACTAAAAAAACATAATATAATGGCGTACAAAAAGTAAGCAAAAAGCGGCTTTATCGCTAGGTAGCGATTTCTACCAGGCAACTCTACATTTGTGAATAAAGCACCGTGTAAATATATCTATACTAATATTATAAAGCTGAAGAGTCTGTTTGTTTGTTTCTTTGAACGCTATTATCTCAGGAACTACTGGTCCGATTTGAAAAATTCTTTCAATGTTATATAGCCCATTTATCGAGGAAGGTTAAAGGCTATACATCATCACGCTAAGACCAACAGGAGCGGAGCAACGCGGGTAAAACCGCGGGGTATAGCTAGTGTTTACGTTTAGTAATAGTACCTACTTATGATATTATATTTTTACGTGTCTACTTAGTGCTTGATTTAAGCTTCCTTAAGTAATGAATGAACTAAAGAAACTCAAACATTTATTCTTTTAACTCGACTTCTTAAAGATGCCGTTTTAAATCGTCATAATACTTAGTACATTACTTACTTATCCGGTACTTAATAATACTTAGTAAGTTATATAGTACCGGTTCGTAAAACAATTTCAGAAAAGGGCTGACCTTAAAGTTTAATCTTTTCAAATCATAAAAAAAATCTTTATATTCCATGTGTGTATATATTTTAACAATATAAGTACTTAAAAACTACTTAACTTGCTATATACTTAACAGAATGAGTATTGTTATCGATTTACTTTTTATTTTTTAAAAAAGGATGTCCTTATTACACATTAGGATGCGCTTTGACGTTTATTTCCTTCTTTTAATATATTAATTAACAATCTCTCCATTTATGGGCTACGGAAAGTCATCACGAACACACATAAGCCAAAAATGAACATCCGTGAAGGTTTAGAAAATAATAATTTATTCAGCTATTATAATTCATGTATGTATGTATGTAGAAGTACCTCTATACTAATATTGTAAAGCTGAAGAGTTTGTTTGTTTGTTTGTTTGTTTGAACGCGCTAATCTCAGGAACTACAGGTCCGATTACTTGCTCTAGCTCTATGTTCGTTTGGACCGGCTTCTGACCGGATTGCACATTACTTCCATATACTAGCTGTGCCCGCGGTTTTACCCGCAGTGTTCCGCTCCTGGTGGCCTTAGCGTGATGATATATAGCCTATATAGCCTTCCTCGATAAATGGGTTATCTAAAACCGAAAGAATTTTTCAAATCGGACCAGTAATTCCTGAGATAAACGCGTTCAAACAGAACTTCAGATTTATAATATTAGTATAGATTATATAATTTTCTAAGAAAACAAAGATATTCCAAGTGAATATAAACAAGATGGTACAGCCAAGTTTAATTATTACCAACATACCAGTAATGTCAAGTTCGAATATATATATTATCTGTGCAATAAATTAAACTAACAATTTCCTCTTTATTATATAATCGTTGCATGTAATCGTAACTTTGAATTACGACGTAAACACAAGTTAAATGATAATTAAATTAAGATTAAAATACGTTTAAACTAATATTATAAAGCTGAAGAGTTTGTTTGAACGCGCTAATATCAGGAACCACGAGTCTAACTAGAAAAATTATTTCACTGCTACACAGTACATTTATCGAGGAAGGCATTGATGATGATGTAAGTATAGTGATCTATAGGCTATACATCATCAAGCTAAGATAAAAAGGAGCGGAGTAATAGTGAGTAGAACCGCAGGGCACAGCTAGTAGTTAAATATAAATCGGAATTAAATTTAATAAATATCACAAATATTTTAAACAAAGCAAAATCTTTTATTTACAATACAAACATTTATTACTTAAAGTTACACCTAACTTACAAGTTACAACTTAGGTCTAAGTACATATTATTGTAACCTTATTTTTCGAGCCTTTGATTAATAACAACCCAAATGTTAATTATACTATGTAGTATCAACTTGATTTATCATTTGTTGCAAGTACGATGCGCAGCTAATGACTCGTCAATCCAAATCCGTGTAGGGTCAGCAGAGAAATAAAAATAATTTTTTAATTATTTTATTCAATGATAACAGTGATTGTTGTTATAATTTTTAAAGACAACACCACAATATAACACGTTCAATCAAATGAAATGCTTAAAAAATTTCTTAATTAGCTGTGAAAATAATACAAATAAAACATTTTATACATGCGTATCTCAAGTATTGTGTTTCTGGGGACTAAATTAATTAAAAATAATGTTTATATGCGCTAGATGATGTTGTTTTTGATTCACATTTTTTTCTGAAAAAGCCTATATTTAGATAATAGGTCACTTTCTTGTACTTGTAATTTACAAGTTGTAGCATTAAGATTAATTGTTCTACTAGACTTTTAGCAGTAACGCTTTTGAATTACACACAAATTATTAAAACTTATGTCACGATTATCACACTTTTTTATTATGATTTTTTTGCCATCAGTACAATCCCATTAGCGCCTTCTCGACCTCGGTAGAGTACTGGTCACATAACAGTTGCATTTTTTGTAGTCCACTTGTTTTGCGTAATTGTAATTTGTAACATTATTATACATACATACATAATTATTGAAAGTAATAAGCTTTACTCTTATATACGATGTGATGATTATGATTTTTTTTTATAGAAATAACTAGCTTTCCGCCCGCGGCTTCGCCCGCTTTGTCTAAAACCCTTATAAATTACCTATATTGTACTAAAACCTTCCTCGTGATCCAGTATATTTAAAAAAACCGCATCAAAATATGTTGCGTAGTTTTAAAGATTTAAGCATAATCGACAGAGAAAGAAACTTTGTTTTATGTAGTGATAGTCACCTTTTTAGCGGATGTTCAAAAACGATAAATAAACCAAAGCATTAAAAATTTAGTAATAATATAATAGGTAGATAATTTATTAGTTATGATGGAAATTCATGAAAATATGTGATTTTCGGAGAGTTTTGGCGATAATTATTCTCATTAAAAAATTAAAATGGGTAACGTAAATGTAGCATGCCCGCACTGCTGCTAAAATAATAAAATAATAATTGACTGACCGGTTGGCTTGGTTGGTAGTGGCCATGTCTTTCAAGCCAGAGGTCGTGGGTTCGATTCCCACCCGGGGCAAATATTTGTGTGATGAACATAGATGTTTGTTCTGTGTCTGGGTGTTAATTATCTATATAAGTATTTATTTAAAACTAGCTGCTCCGCGCGGTTTCACCCCCGTGGCTCCACTCCTGTTGGCCGTAGCGTGATGATATATAGCCTATAGCCTTCCTCGATAAATGAGCTATCTAACAACGAAAGAATTTTTCAAATCGGACCAGTAGTTCCCGAGATTAGCGCGTTCAAACAAACAAACAAACAAACAAACTCTTCAGCTTTATGATATTAGTATAGATTATATATGTATGTTTATCAGCCATCTGGTTTCCATAACACAAGCGAAAGCTTAGTATGGGATCAGATCGTGCCGTGTGTGAAAATTGTCCCGAAATATTTATTTATTTTTATTTTAATCATCTAAAATAGCATCTAAAAATCACTGACTAAACTTATCTAGGTAATTTTGTTTATCAAATAATCATCAAAATTTAAAATTATATATTATGTATGTTTATCAGCCATCTGGTTTCCTTAAGGTTGATGTTCCGACCGTCCCTCCATACATTTTTGATTACCTCTAAACACTTAACACAGACACTATTTCTTTAAAACTAATCATTTTATCACTTCTCTATAATGAAATGTGTGCGCGTTCGACCTTTTTAATCAATAATTTACAATATTTACTTAGAAAAACAACAGTAAAATACCGGAAAAATTTGACACTTCTACAGTAGTGTGCGTGACTTTTGCCAAGCGAAACACGACATAAAGCACGACATCTAGCGCATAGACTATATACTTATTACAGATCTAGCGCGTCAATGTCTAAACGAAAGGCGATGTTTAGACATTGACGCTAGATGTCGTGCATTCGCGTTCGTTATCTTATACATAATGAGCATAATTCTAATAAATCAAAGTTGAGTAATTTCATTTCCAATCGTTCAAAGAAAATAACAATAAAATAAAATAAAACTAATGACCTTAGAAACTATGTTTTTTTTTGTAAACAATTTATTACTCATTATTGTTCGTCCGTCGTAGGTCTGTAAACTGTATTGTACACTGAAGGTAAATGGTACTGTAGGTACTTTAGTTCGGCGTCGTCGTCCGCGTCGGCTTGATATAAAATTACATTCTTGATTTCATTGACACGCGCTATGATTTGCGCGCGGAATTTCTTGTGTTGTGAATTTATTTTTGTATGCTATGCATTTTAATTGATTCAAATTGCAATGTTTCTCTAGTATGCATTTGAGACTATATTGTAAATTGTAATAATTGATCGTGGGTATAGTAATTAATTATTCTAATAACGCAATTAGTAATATATGTATTTTCGGTGGGATTCAAAACAAAAAATTGGCCCGTGATTTTTATGAAATTTCACCACATTGCAAATCACATCAATCATAGTTCATACACATGTATGACGAAAGTGATTAGTATTGTGGCTAACATTGACTCATCAGTTCATCACTGAAACCAGTGATAAATCAGTACCTATATCATATTGTGTTTGAATATTTTTAAACAATGATATAAGTATACAATTATTATAAATCGGTAAACTATCAAAGTAATCACAAACTTGCAAACATTGGTAAAATGTCCAGTAGTTTATGAGCCTATTCATTACAATCAAACAAACAAACAAAGTTTTCCTCTTTATAATATTAGTGTAGACAAACACTATGAATACGATCACGAATGCAAATTCGGGGATTTTCTAATTATTGCTAAATAATAATTGAATTCGTTTTGAAATACTCTATAATTTTTAGTGTATAAATAGACATTTATAATGTGGTGCTCATTTTTTTTGTACTGCTAACGCTATTGTAGGTACCTATTTTCGTTGTTTTATTTCAAGTGAACACGGCCATACAATTTTGTCACGAGCCGCCTATGATTGTAGGTACTTTTGTTAGGCTCCTTCGTCGTCCGCGTCGCGTGCGTCGGCTCGAAAGTTCTTGATTTCATTGTCACGCGCTATGATTTGCGCGCGGATTTTCTTGTGTTGTGAATTTATTTTTGTATTATTATTATTTTTAATTTTTTTTTATTTTATTGATTCAAATAAAATATTTCACTAGTATGCATTTGAGACTATATTGTATTATGTATAATTTATCGTAGGTATAGTTATTCTTATAACGCAGTTATATTTTCGGTGGGACAATTTGACCCGTGATTTTTCTGAAATATCACCACGTTGCAAATCACATCAATCATACACACGTATGACGAAAGTATAGTGGCTAACATTGACTCATCAGTTCATCACTGAAACCAGTGATAAATCAGTATATCATATTTTATTGTGTTTGAATATTTTTTAAACAACGATATATACAATATTATTATAAATCGGTAAACTACCAAAGTACTTCCGAATTTTCAGACAGACAAACAAGTAGTTTGAACACGCAGTTTTCTTATACTAGTAGCAAAAATCAAAACCATAATATTATGTTTACCTACTATATTTTACTAAAAGTCGAGTGCGTCGAAATCGTAAATAATAGGTAATATAATGTTTTTCACCTTCCTGGTTATTTTCCCATAGTAAATAGTGTTTTAGGTTTGTTGTTGTAGGTAGGAATAATAATAATTATTCTTACTTGTTGGTTATGAAATGTATATTGAAATAATTTACTTTTACAAATCATTAGTGATATTAGTTTTGAGTGAAAATGCTTGGATCAGCATAATATTATATGGTACTTCAAATACATGTTTTGATAAAAAAACAATAGTGTAATAAAATAAAACTGCGTTTTATTGTAATCAATGTTGACAGTTTTAAATTCCAAAATTATTGATCAATAAAATAGTTTACACCAACAAATATAACTTTTATTTTTATAACCATCGTTCATAATATAAACCGTAGCAGGTGGCGTTTTGAAGTTCTGTCTACTCATACAGAAAAATGGAAAACTTGTTTTTTTTGTAAACAATTTATTACTCATTATTGTTGTTTGGCTGTGTGTTTGGCAACTCGAAGCGTGGTCGTCCGTCGTAGGTACTTTTGTTTTGTTACTCAGGAGGATAACCTCAGACTGTAGACACTGTAGTGATGTCAAGACAAATGTGCGAAAGACTGTAAAGTCAGACGCTAATTTAGAAGACGGGCTACCCATTGGGGCTGTTGAAATTGTCTGGAGATCCTTTTGGAACTCATCCATTCTGTGGTTAAACACTTCAAACATCTGATCAATAGACTGTGTGATGGATTCCATATTAGTTTTAGTGCAGTGGCAGTGTAAATGTTGTTGTTGAGGTTATGTAAATTTAACACTTTAGTTAACTACCAAGATATAAAGAAATGAGGATAGGACACAATAACTATTGGTTGAGGTATTTATAAACTCATAATATACTTTTAAAAAAATCACGTTTTAATAAATTTCTAGAATTAAATTAGAACAGCTGATTCAAAATAGCCTAAAAAATCTTAATAATAATAATTACGCTTCACAGCAAGAAGAAATGTACCATATGTACCCGCACAAAGTCGATATTGTGTTGCCTACCGTTCGACTCAATGGCTAGGGTTGTACCTTTAATAATTATTACCAAACTAATAAACCGAGTGATGCGAAATAACCATAATTCTTTTAGAGTTTGATAAAATGATCAGGCAGGTATTTTCTTTAATCCTCTGAATTCTCGGTTACTAAATTGTATCGTTGAAATTATTCTTAATCGCGTAAATTTAATAAATAATCATATGGAAAACACTTTTCATTTGTTTTTTTACTTTCACGCCCAACTACTATACAATAATTACGTTGTTTCGGTATTTTGACGAGAAAACGCAGGAAACATCCGTTGTATCATTTTAGATAGATTGTATATTTTGTATCTGTAGAATTGAAATCAAAGCTATGTATATGTTGTCTCCATTCTTTTCTTATCGGATTGTTGATCCCAATGCGAATGCGTCACTTAAATTTTATAAAAGACAATTAAGAACATCAAAAATAAAGTGATACGTAAATATTTCACAGTGCAATATATTATGTAATTAATAATAATTATATATTTATGAAAAAATAATTACATCAGATTTAATAATCGCAATTGTTTTGAATGTACATATGAATAAATGATTACATCATAATAGTAATAATCACAATTGTTTTATTTCCCATTTGTTGCAACCCTAGCTGCAGAAGTACCTACACTGGCGGCGCGGCGGCATCGTGCGACATCAAAGGCATTGCCTTACTAGGTAAGTTTATAATGATTAACTCTTTAATAATTATTTTTGACTTTACTCATTTCTTTTATTATATAATTTACGTTTTACTTTTACAGAATCCGATTCAATGGATTATGAAGACGAGTCACACAACGCCATACGATAGTGATGATGAATGAACATTTCAATAAATGCATGCGTGTTTTTTTATGTTGTTTTGTAATTGTTAATTGTTTCTTAAATAAAGAAATAAACTAAATATTTAAATGATGATTTGTTATTTGCAACACAACTTTATATTTGAGATTCTTTACAAATGTATATTTAGTTTTGTATCATCAAATTTATAAATTTTATTCCATAGTTTTCAAAATTAAATGTAAATGACCATAAAAACATTAATAAAGTAAATCATTGATGTAAGGTCAGGGAACGTAATACATATATACATCTGACCATGTAGAAGCTAAGTCTTGTTGACTGCTGAAGTCTGTAAAGTTTTGTTGTCTGCTGAAGTCTGTACGCAATGAAAATGTCTGCCGTTTCGAAAATAAGTTTTTAAGACCCTAATAAATAAAATATATGAATGGCAGATCTGGTCAAATACTTTCAAAATTGTATTTTTTTCAGCACTTTCATAAGTGTCTGCCAGAATGTTATCCGCGTGATAATGGTCTGCCATTGTTATTTTCCGATAGTAATAATAATCTATTTTCAAATATCAAAATGGCAGACGTGGTCAAATGGTTTCAAAGTTCGCCAAAAATTTCCACCTGTCTTACCTAAGCGCGCGCCCCGTCCACCACTCTGGGCTTAGTGACTCCTCATCTCATGTATAGTAGGTATTATTAGGGGAATCAACACACAAAAATCCAGGTCTGGTCAAATACATACAGGTAGCTTTGCGCTAGCTCTCTAGCTATTACTTCTTATGGAGAGAAAACGTAAACATGTACCACGGGCGAAGCCGGGGCGGACCGCTAGTAAATAATAAAATAATAAATAGTGTATTAGATTTGTTATTGTATCTTGTATACCTACGAATAATTATTCTTACGTCTTGTTGGGAAATGTTCAAATACCTACCTATTGAAATAATTTACTGTTACAAATCATTAGTGTTATTAGTTTTGAGTGAATAGGCATGGATCAGAAATTCAGAATATAATATGCTACTAACTACTCAAATACATACATGTTTACACAACAAACACCACTGACCTCTATAACTATAAGTTATAGAGGTCAGTGACCGTCAGTGACTAACACTATGGATACCTACGCTCGCGAATGCAAATTCGGTGATTTACTAATTATTGATACCTAGTCATTGAATTCGTTTTGAAATAGCCTGTACTTTGTAATTTTTAGTGTTATAGACATTTATAAAATGTGGTGCTCATTTTTTTGTAATAAATCATCCCGAACGCTATTGTATTTTCGTTGTTTTATTTCAAGTGAACACCTATACAATTTTGTCACGAGCCGCCTCTGGCCTCTGGGTGAAATAAACAAGTCAAATGATTTTTGTTCTAATTGTATTTTGGTAGTAGTTTGTTTAGAATTTACATTACCATTGTTTAATTTTTACCTACTATATTTTACTAAAAGTCGAGTGCGTCGAAATCGTAAATATCTTTTTCACCTTCCTGGTTTTTTTCCATAGTAAATAGTGTTTTAGATTTGTTGTTGTATGAATAATTATTCTTAGCATAATATTATATCATAGGTATATGCTACTTCAAATACATGTTTTGATAAAAAAAACAATAGTGTAATGTAATAAAATAAAACTGCGTTTTATTGTAATCAATTTTGACATTATTTATTTCCCAAAATTACAACAAAATAGTTTACGCCAACAAATATAACTTTTATTTTTATAACAATCCTACTTGTTTTACATTCACGCCATCTAGACTTAAATCTTTATCATTTTTGTATACGTCTGTGTGTGTAAACGACCCTGTATGCAATGACAGATGTTATAATGCATTTTTTTACCGAATTGGGTGGATTTTAAGGCAATGATATGACATATTTCAATAAAATATAATATTCAGTAACCGCCATGACTATTCCTACGACCTTAATCTTTTCCAATTACGCAAAAACTCAAATAAACTAGAAATGTAGAATTCA
>CAJQZM010034293.1:0-17692 GCA_907164665.1 Colias nastes
TTTTTTTTTTCAGTTTCCAGCCGTTGAAAAAAGTCTTTCCGAAGCGACTGTACATGGCTTAAGTGAAAAATATTTTTGGGCGAGTTTTTTCTGACTTGGAAAATGGACATCTTCTCGCCAAAAGGCCAGTGGATCAGCAGTCTCTGCACACGTCATATTTTTACGCGCGATTTTTAAATCTGTAGTAAATAGAGTTGCGTACAAAAATATTCGTTTTTAAATATTCGTATATTCGCCGAATACGAATATTCGGTAAATGTCTACTATTCGGCGAATACGAATATTCGTATTCGTATTCGTTGCATCACTAGTAACAACGTGTAACAAAACATAGAAAATGTATCTCGAAATTGTATAGGTACCTATTGGCTATTTTATATCTATAATTATTATTTCCGAGCATTATATACATAAACCTATTTACTGAAAAACAGTAGTTAATTAAAACCTGTTATTTGCCGTGTCTGAGGTCTGAACTTAGGGTCGAGTGGTCAACAATGAACCAGCAGTACAGAGTGAACCATGTAAATAATTCAGAAATGTGACGTTGCCGTTTGGTGCAAACTAGCATTAGGTAAGCGCCTTTGAGGCCCCTCCCGCCTTCCCCAGTCGACAGTGAGCTAGCGGCGCGGGAGGCCGTGCGAGCCCGTGTTTGGTGTTTTCGTGCCGAAAATTGTATAAAAATAACGTAAGTAAAATTTCGTCTCATTTTATTTGTATATACAGTAGCTAAATATCAATTGTATTGATGATTTCGTTGCTTTTTTGCGGTTTTACATAAGATAGTTTCGTTAAACACCTCGTGTTTATGCATGTAGCTATATAACCTCAAAGTCTGTAAGCATAGGGTGGTACAAAATGAACCACCTTGAGAGAGTACACAATGAACCAGTGATTCATTGAGTACCATCCCTGGTTCAATGAGTACTACCCTTGTTTCATTGCGTACCACCTTTAGAGTGCCTTATTACTCAATCTACTTAGCCAGAAAATTTGCTTTTTGTAAGTATTAGTTTTTACAAGCACTAAAAAAAATAAAAATTTCAGGATGGGCCGAACAAAATTAGATAGATCTGCTAGGAAAAAAGGATCCCACCTACCTGAAGCAATGAAGGCTGCTGTCGATTTACATCTCAACGGTATGAGCTTAAGAAAGGCTGCAAGAGATAGCAACATACCATATCCAACACTGAGAAGATATGTGATAAAATTCAAGACAGACAAGTCTGCTTCGATGGAACCAAATTATAGGGTAAATAAAATATTCACGGAGGAACAAGAAACAAGTCTAAAGTCTTATATTCTTAAAGAGTGTAGAAAACTCGCCTTGCAAATGGAGGAAATAAATAAACTGGCATACCCTATAAGTTGGAAAGAAAGGGGAATGGCGGGTAGGGACTGGCTACGTGGCTTTAAAAAAAGGCACCCTGATTTATCTATTAAAAAAGCTGAAGCGTGTAGTATTGCACGAGCCACATCATTCAATCCAACGAATGTCAAATCCACCACTTAAACGTAGTCCCCGTGAAAATGACTTTGTCATAATACTTTTTAATTCAAAAAAGGAAAAAATATATTACGTCGGTAAAATTCTTGAAGTTTTAGATGAAGAAGATTGTGATTTTTATGTCTCATACTTAAAATTAAAAAGTAAGATTCAACAGAAATTTATTGATCCAAAGGAACCTGATACGGCTGGTGTTAATATTGCGGAAATTAAGTATATTCTGCCATTTCCTAAAATTGAAAATTATAAAAATCGACGTCAAACTACTTACAGATTCCCCGTTGATATCTCTCTTTTAAACATGCGTTATTAACGTTTTGTTTTATGTTTTTGTTTTAAAAGGCTGACGAAAATAATTATTGTGATACAACGAAACTATGACTGATTAGAATTACTTATTGTAAACAAGATCTCATTTAGATTTACGGATTTCTTAATTAATGATTAAGAAAATTATATTTTAAATGTTATTTCTATAAATTACTTACGAACTTGTTGTCTTGTATGTATATAACGCCTACGTAAAAGCCTAGGTAATTGTTGATTCTAAGAAACTTAAAGTTGATTTTATAAATGTTTACGATTTTTTCGATAACTCTTTTAGAAAAAAATCTATTTGATTGTTACTACAAATAAATAGGTACTTTAAATAAATTTGAGAGTTTTATTTAACTATTTTTTTTTATAATTCTATCATTATAATGCTTTAATTATTGACATGGTTCATTGTTTGCACACACGGTTCACTGTGTACCAACCCCCGGTTCATTGAGTACCATTGAGTGTACACAGTGAATCATTTCTCAAAAAATAAAAAAAAATAAAAATATTAGTGGCTATTGTACTGTAACAAAAATAAAGTACTACATAATGTAGCCAGATATATTATCTACAAATATAACTAAAAAGTATGTAGTTAGGACGTCGAGGAGTACATTTACAGCTCTTGAAAATTTAGGTGGTTCATTGTCGACCATCTCACCCTATGCTTAAAAATAAAAGGTTCGTATTTACAATCCTACGAAGAAAAGGTAGTGGTAATATAGCCTATAGGGTATGTTTTATTTCAACTTATTAACACAGCAGGTTTATCTTGTTTCACAAGTTGAATCACAACACATTAATTCTGTGGGAATATATTGTGCTATTTTTCAAAGAAATTACTAGTTAACTAAATGAATTCACAATAATCATTGATTCACGTTGCAAACAAAGTAAATTGTAGTAATAGTAGTAAAGTAATAGTAATAGTAGTAACTTGTAAATTAGAAAGGCATGCCAAGGAATTGTATTCAGTGAATTAAGAAACAATCGATCGATGAAATTATTCGTTATTAAGTGATTACTTACAATTCTTTTAATTTGTTTTTACTTTTTTTTGTATAAGGGTTTTCTGTGATCAAGATAGGAATGTATCAAACGATGTTCGACGAATTATTTTCTCTTTACTAATGAAATAATAACGCCTATAGAATTCGTAGAAGCAACATACAGAACGATTACATCGTGATCGGATCTAAATTCTGCTTTGCAGATTTCATACGTAATCATAAACTACCGTACCTATTATACTACTTCTGTGTCTGTAGGTAGGTATGCTTCTTTTAAATCTCTTTTATATGAAATATTTGAATATTCTCGCAACAGTTGTCGCACATATTTGACACAATCTGTTTTAAATTTCAATTTGATGCATTCAATTTGTATTTATAAATTTGTTTAGTATACTAGAACACAGTAGGTACCTATCTACTTATTTTTAAAGTCATTTATTACCATGCTAGTAAACATAATCAAAACAAAACGATGACATATTCTCATAAAAAATGTTACGTATAAGATTGTTCCTATATAGCTGTTACGACTACAAATTACTTTTTTATTCAATATTTGTAAACACTCCTACACAATATCATGTATTATTTAATATTCAAAACATAATTTGTAATAAGTATTCTAATGTAATTGGTACGCTGTTACGTATTTTAACAAGTTGTTGTTTAAATTGTTTATTGTAAATCGACGCCAAGGCTCTACTATTTTTTTTTGCTTAATTTATTATTTTCTCCGGATGCTTTCAGTGTCAGATGTAAAAACTAAATCAATTAATAATTAACTAATAATCGAATTACTACTATCATTAAAATTTGCATAAGTATAACCGTTCATTAATTTATTATGCCCATATCGAAGGCATGGGAAGATTACCAATATTGATTCTCACTAATTATAATTGCTATAATTAAACCGATAATTAATATAATATGCTAATATAATTATTGACGTTAAATCGTAACATTTTAACATACATTAGTGCAAACTGGGCCACGACTCATGCATAATAGGATGTAGCTATGTCATATACTTAACCCTTAAATGCATATTGTATCAAAAACGAAACGGAAAGTTTTATACGATTCAGTGCCCTTTAAATTTTTATTACGCATAATTTTGACTTATAATGTAAAAGAATAGTAGTTTCTGAACGAAAAAGTAAAGCATTGTGATTGGTCCGCCATTTCGTAATGCGTTCATATGTCATTGTTCGCTGACAGTTACAAATTTTAACAACAAGTGAATTTGAAAGTTTTCATCGCGCATTATTGAATAAATCTTGAAGCTAATCCAGATAAAAAAAATATTTTATTATAGGTAAGTACTTTGATTGCATGGTAACATAATATTTTTCATTCGAATTTCGCATTATAAATAAAAAAATTGTTTTTTTTTGCTTGTATCAAAAATGAGACATCATGCATTTGGGACTTTGATTTGGTTACATTTTTGCTTGGTTGCGGGTTTGAGCTTTTTATGCATTTTGTTGTAGAATGGAACGTAAACGAATTACCGATAGAGATATTGAAGATTATTTAAGCCAGTTAGAAGATGGTTACTTATCCGAGGATAGTAATGAAGAAGATGAAAACGATTTTGAACAAATTCTAACTACTGCAGAGCTGCGAGCCGTACTGGAAGACAATGAACAATCTGAACCTGTAGCCGATGTGCAAGACCCCTCTTTGATAGAAGACCCTCCTTTGATAGAAGATCCTGCATTGATTGATGACCCTGTGCCAGGTATAAGCAATAATACTACTAGTAGTAGCCAACCAATTCGTGATAATATTGATGTGCAAAGGCTTATATGGAAAAAGCAGTCACTTATATTCCAAGAAGATAACATACGATTTCAAGGTTGTAATGATTTTCCTGCATCAATAATGACACTCGAAACGCCTTTTCAATTTTTCTCCTATTATTTTACTCCGGATTTCATCAGCAATATCACTGAAGAATCGAACAGATACTCCGTTCAAAAGCAACCAGATCGTCCTGATTGTGTGACTGACGTTGAACGCTATGATAAGGTTGAGAAGAGGAAGAAATTTATACAGTGTCCAAAAGTTGTGAAAGAATATAACGCCCATATGGGCGGTGTGGATTTAATGGACTCGTACTTGGGCAGGTACAGAATCCGCATGAAAAGTAGGAAGTGGTATATTAGGCTATTCCATCACCTTCTTGACTTGACAGTTATAAATTCGTGGGTCTTATATAAACAGGTATGCTATAAAAAAAACATAGCTGCGAAAAATATATTGAATTTAGCAGAATTTAGAACAGAACTTGCAGATGTTCTATGTAAATATAAAACCCACACCCAACCTGCACGAGGTCGACCAAGTAGTAGCAGTACTATAGAGGAACCATCTCCTAAACGGAGGAATACCCTTCAGGTAATGCCATCGGCAGATATTATACACGATGGTACTGATCACAAACAAATACGCATGGATAATCGCATGCGGTGTATGATGCCAGGGTGTAAGCTTCTAAGTAGCATCAAATGTGAAAAATGCAAAGTTTTTCTGTGTTCGAAAAAAAATTCTGATTGTTTTAATAAGTTCCACATTTAATTATAATAAATAATTCATTACTTTGCAAACGGTTTTCATTATTCCTGAAAATAGAAAACCCCATAACAAAAACCCGAAATCTAAGGGTCGCGAATACTTGATTAGGTATTAAATGCATGTTGTATCAAAAATGATACCATACGATTTTTGATAAATATATATAATAAAATTACATAAATATTTTTTTTACTATTTTTCCCGTATTTGTTACCCCTATATGTAATACATATATTTTTCTTATCACAATAAATAAATCTGTGCATTTAAGGGTTAATTATGTATTATATTTCAAACTTTTCTTCAAGCTTTTGTCCTTCTGTACCTATTAACTTTTTAGTATTTGTAAAATAGAATTTCATATTGTAATAAAGGCGCTTTATGTGTACTTATTCTATTACTTGATTTATATGTGTCTATGAATTTAATATGATAAAACTAAAGCATTTGGGTTCTGCTGAAAAATTCATTGTTCGTATAAAATTTGTACAAATTTTAATTATTATTTTGTACGTGCCAAATCAATGTCGCTTACAATAAAGGTGAAGTACAAAGAGTAAAATACGAGTCAGTATACTCACTGCTAAATAGTGTTAGGTCATAGGTCTATAACGAATACTTTCCAAAACCCTGGCCTTTGTTAAAAAATGAGCTTTACGCGACACGCATTTTAAATCACATCCGAAGAGGAAAATCAGTGTAAATTTTTTCGCATAATTAGTGTCAATAACAAAAGTTTCGGCGGTGCCAAAGATGGTCATAACCTTTAAGCATTAAAATTCATGTGCAATTGTCAGAGAAATACAGTGTAAGTATTTGATTGAAAAAATCGCCATTAATTATTTTTTGAATTCTTGTTTTCCGCATTTCCTGACATTAACATTGTTAAAGAAGCAGTGGAATTGACTTTTTCGTATTAATGAACAGAAATAATGGTGCTGTAGGCTGTTTTGAGACTTTCAATAAGCTTGTAGGTAATCATAATACAATTTGAAGATTACTGTTTTATATTATTTTTCTGACTTCTGAGGCGGTTATTATTGTATAGATTAGTTACAAAATACGGAAGATAATATCATAATGCGAATTTGCGTTTAAGGAATCATCAATTAGTCATTTTAGCTCTAAAAATATAAATAAGTAAAGCGTTGTTAGTTACTTGTTAGGTAAAGGTAACTCATATTCATACAAAACATTTTTTGATACCTAACTACTAATTAGATTTATTGATTAATATTATAAAAAATGTAAATAATATATCACAGGAAATATGATCAATTGATCACTGCATGTTTTGGTGATATTGTAGGTAAACTGATATCACATGCTGATAGTGATAGGTACGTTCAAGAATCGTCGTATGATGTCATCTGCACTAATAATTATAAAAAGAAAAGATTTAATTTTTGACATGTTTTTATGTGTTTTGAATAAACTTAAAACTAAGTAAGTACTAAACCGGTTTTGAAAAATTTTTTTGGTGAAAAATACTAGATACCTACATTATATTTGTATACAATTATTATATATAACAGAGTCATGTAGGCTACATTTTAACACGCTTTTTTTTTTAGATTTTATCCAGGGGCGGATTTACCAGCAGACTGAGTAGGTTGTAGCCTAGGGCAGCAATTTTCGGGCGGCAAACTGAGATCCTTTTTATTTTATAGAAAAGGTACCTAATTCATTTGCTTCCTTCCATACTGGATAATTAAATGAAATTCTTCAAATAAACAATCATTACTCAATGTTTACTTCATGATCATCACCATCAGTCCATATACGTTCCCACTGCCGGGACACGGGCCTCCTAATGAGGGTACAGGCCATAATCCACCACGCTGGCCATTTTTGAACTTAGCAAATCTACAATACTGATTTCAGCTTTAACTTTTAGAAGCTGACACAGTAGGTAGGTATATAAAAAATCTGCACAAAACAAGAATCTCGGAAATGTCCCGTCTAAGTATAACATAGTTATAGTTATTCATTAATTAAAATTACTACTGGTTAATTAACCTTCTAAATTAACGGTAACAGATCAAAAAATATATTGTTTGCTTTAATCAAGATTTAATTATCATACCACGAGCAAATCAATTTTTTATAATCGTACCAGCTCCCACGACACAAGTTCTCTTAGTGTGGGAGCTATAGTTAATAATTATACTGTAGGTATACTGTATTATCATTTAACATAGCAAAATAGTTTCCAAAAAATTTGCTTGAATATATGTAATTATATTTTAAAATGATTAATATCAAATTTATACTTTTCTATCGTGACGTTAACTTAATTGAGTATTTGAATAAAAAAAAATTATTGATTTTTTTTATGTATTTTAAAACTTTATTATTAATAATATTGATATTTAATGCAAAAAACTTCAAAAAATTTTTTTCCGTTAATTATAAGCAATTAAAAATTGATGAAATTTAAATTCAAATCACGTGACTACAAACGCGCCATGACTGGTCACTATAGTTGTGACGTCATAATGTTATAGCTATTAACTGCAGTACAGCGTTTACGGCTATTACACGTGACTAGCACTAGACAATTGAAAATTTATTGAAACTACTATATTGAAAATTTATTGCTAAAATACGATTTGTTACTTGGTTCCGAATTAGTTAGTTAGTCCCTAAAATAATATTCTTGATGTTGATATATTTATGATCACCGATTTTTGTCA
Organism: Colias nastes; assembly: GCA_907164665.1. NCBI lineage: Eukaryota > Metazoa > Arthropoda > Insecta > Lepidoptera > Pieridae > Colias > Colias nastes. The sequence goes on from CAJQZM010034293.1 coordinate 8,118, forward strand.
GGAGTTGCCTTTGTAGTATTCGTATATAATGGTACAACCGTACAAAACGATAACTTTTGAGGTTCGCCATTTTCAATATAAATTTAAATAATATAATTAACAATTAATATAATTAATATATAATTTAATAATGACAACAAAATTAAATAGATCAAAACACTGTATTTATTATTAACCCACTTAAAACCGACGGATTTTGTTCAAATTTTGAACACTGATTATTTATCGAGGTCCGACGACAATACAAAAATATTATTAAAACACACGGATGGCGGTTCAAAGACTAAAGACTTTTTATTCATATTAAACCACAGAGCAGGTAAACAAAATACAGATTATAAATGTACTAGATATTTTGATATTAATTCTAACATCTCCACTTATCAAAATAATCTAAACATTCTGCAGAAAACTTATTAAACTATAAAAAAAAAACAAAACATCTTTTATTTATTACATAGTCTGCTATTAAACAATGCTTTGAATACCTAGTTTCTTTATAAAATAATTATGTTTTATTCTATTTAATCCCTTTGTTAGAAGGTCTGCTGGCATTTCATTTGTTGGAATGTAAACTATCTTAATGAGATTACCAGCAACAGCTTCTCTGACAAAATGATGTCGCACATCAATGTGCTTGGTTCTTTTATGAAACAATGGGTTCTCAGTCAACTTCTGAGCGCCTTGGTTATCGTTATATAATGTGATGACATAGTCAAAACCATTTACAATTTCAGAAAACAAGTTTTTTAAATAAATCGCCTCTTTACAGGCTTCTGCTATCGCCATATATTCTGCCTCAGTACTTGATAAGGCTACAGTACATTGTTTTTTACATTCATATGAGATAACAGTTCCAGAGAATTTAAAGTAAAAACCTGTATAGGATTTCCTATCTAGAGTGTTTGAGGCCCAATCTGCATCAACAAAACCTTCCAATCTACAATTATCTTTGCTAAACATAAGCCCATATGATTTAGTTTTACATAAATACCTTAGGATACGTTTTGCATGCTTCCAATGTGTATAGGAATAACAATTATTGAATTGGCTCAAATAGCTCACACTGTAGGAAATGTCTGGACGAGTTAAAACACTTAAGTACATCAGGCTGCCTATTAGTTGTTGATATGGATATTGTTTACAAATTTCTACACTTTTTTCTAATTTTAGGTTACCTTCAATGGGAGTATCAACAACTTTACAATTTGTCATATTAAACTTACTTAAAATATTATGATCTACAAATTTTTCTTGATCTAAGGAAATACAGCCATTTTCATACATCTTTACTCTCATACCCAAACACTGTTTTACTTGCCCCAGGTCCTTAATTTTAAATTTTGACATTAGATTAGTTTTTAATTCCTTAACCATATTACTACTGTTTGAAAAAATGAAAAAATCATCTACAAAAATTGCTACTATAATCTGCTCCTTTTTACATTTTTTCGTATACAAACATGGTTCTAACTTAGATTTAACAAAATTTAACTTTAATAAACAATCATTTATTCTGTCGTTCCATGCCCTGGCTGATTGTTTAAGACCATAAATTGCTCGATTGAGTTTGAGAACACAATTTTCTTTACAATCCAAATTGGGTGGAGCTTGCATGTATACATTTTCATGTAGATAACCATTTAAGAATGCTGTTATTACATCTAAGTGAGTAATTTGAAAGTTAAGTTTAACACTTAAAGCGAATAAGAGTCTTAATGTAGAGTAACGAAGCACTGGTGAGTATGTTTCATAATAGTCCACACCCTCTCTTTGGGTGAAACCTTTCGCAACTAGTCTTGCTCTATAGCGCACACTATTATCACTTTTATACTTTCTTTTGAACACCCACTTACACTGCACTATTCTATCAGCTTCACTCCTGTCTACAAATGTCCATGCTTTATTATCATCGAAAGACTGCAACTCTTCCTTCATAGCCTTGCACCATTCTTCCTTTTCTGGACCGGACATTGCTTCTTCATATGTAAGACTGTCATCATGCATATCCAAACATTCTGTAACACATGCATTACTGTACCCATACCTCACTGTTGGCTTTCTCTCACGCTGGCTCCTTCTTTCAGAGTTCGATTTATCTGCATTTAAAGTTTCTTCATTTGACAGGCTGTCGCAGAATTCTTCTGAAGTTGATGAATCCAAGGTATGATCTGGTACGTACGTGGTATCCATTGGATCTACAATGGTCTCTAGACTGGTTGTTGAGCTACTGTTGTCATCTATTTCACTCTGGCTATCTTCTTCTTCCTTTTTCTCTTCTACCAAAGCATCTACGGTGTCCTGCTTTCTACTAGTCTCCATTATAATAACATCTCTGCTGGTCGTTATTTTCCTCGTCCTCGGGTTATATAACCTATATCCTTTGGTATTTTCTGCAAATCCGAGAAGAATATGTTTCTCAGCTTTCTTGTCCCATTTTGTTGTATTTATTTTGGGAACATGAACCATTGCAGGGCTTCCAGACACTCTGATATGGTCAAGATTTGGTTTTCTTCCACACCATAGCTCGTATGGAGTTTTTTGCAAACCGGAGGCTAATGTTCTATTTCGCAAATATACCGCAGTGTTGACTGCTTCTGCCCAAAATTTATTTTCCATCTTCGCATCAAATAGAAGACATCGAGCTCTTTCTACTACGGTCCTATTTAACCACTCACATAACCCGTTCTGTTCTGGTGTATGAGGGTTAGTTTTTTGATGCACTATTCCTTCTTTATCCAAGAAACTTTCAAACTGTGGAACAAAACTCCCCACCATTGTCAGTTCTTAGTATCTTAATGCTTTTCTGTGTCTGTTTCTCTACTAAAGCTTTGTAAACCTTGAAGTATTTAAAGGCTTCATTTTTCGCTTTTAGAAAATATACAAAGGCCATTCTGCTGTAGTCATCTACAAAAAGGAGAAAATACCTTGACTTTCCTTCTGAAATTGTCTCCATTGGACCGCACACATCTGCGTGCACCACCTCCAACACACTGTCACATCTGGAACCACTGTGTGTAAATGGCAATCTCGCTAACTTCCCTTCACAACATGTGATACACTGGGACTTGTCAATTTCAGCCTTTTCTGGGAAAGAGACCCCCTCCACAGCGCCATTTTTCATACTGTTCAAATCCTTACTGTTTATATGGCCTAACCGCCTGTGCCATAACATGCTGGTTGCTGTTTCTGCTTTTCCTGCTAACAGACAATCCTGTTTTGTGTCTAATCTGTACACTCCATTCACGAGACGCGCTATTGCAACAACCACTTTGTTGTGATTTAATATTTTGCAAATATCTCCTTGGAAAATAACTTGATTTCCATTTCTTATAAGTTCACTCACTGATAAGAGATTTGTAGTAAGTTTAGGAATGCACAAGACGTTTTTAACAGTAATATTGAATTCTGAACCGTCCACCACCGTCGTTATCTGTGTATTTCCAGAACATAGTACCGGTACTGTTGTCTTATTCGCCACAACAATGTTTTTCATAGCATTGTTATATATGACACATCTTGCAAACGTTTTTCATCAGTAATCATATGAGCACTGGCACCAGAATCAATGTACCAATCTGTATTTTTGTAACTCGAGTTCATGAAGAATACGCTGAATACTGCACTTTCTTTTTCTTTATTTAATTTACATTGGTTTTTATAATGGCCAATGTTTTTGCACCTATAACAGCGAATTGTTTTTGTTTTTACAGATTTCGAAGATGGCCTCGCTGACGTTTCTGTAGTGTTGCTATATTTCTTATTCCGCTGCTGCCAACCTCTCGATAAAAAAGCACTGTCATTTTCACTATTACCCACTTCAGAACTCATATCCATAATCCAGTAATTTCGATTTGATGACGTCGGTACTAACTGCCATGCCGGAATGTTCGATTGCCATTATCATTGGGGCAAATTTTTCAGTTAATCCTGCCAATAATAAGCAACCAACCCACTCATCTGTAATGTGAAACCCTGTGCCTTGCAATTTTTGCGCTGTATCCACAATCTGGGTTACGTAACTTGTCATGGATTCACTATCTTCTAGTCGTATTGATATTAGGTGCCTTAGCAAACTAATTTTTCTTTGAAAACCGGAGTCATCGAAGAGTATTTTTAGACGTTTCCACACATCCTGAGCAGTTTTCTAATCTTTGATATGGACATACAAGCTTGAATCGATCGTCATGATTAATTTCGCTTTTGTCTTTTTGTTGTCTGCATCCGATGCATCTGCAGCCGGATTTTTTGTAATGTCCGTGCCTTCCAATAAGAGAAAATGCTCCGCGGCGAACGCCCACTCGTCGTAGTTTTCGCGACCCTTGAGTTTCGGTACGTTGACCAAATAGCTACCGGCCATTTTGTTGCGTAGCACAAACACACCCGATCTTCACAACGACGTATAATACAGTTCCACGATAGTTTTTTATCACGAATCCAATCAAACACAATACTGAGCGTGTCTTTGTCTTTTTCACGAACTTCTATGGCGAAAATACACTTTTTAAACGAGAATTTAAGGGACTGGGCCCATAACCTATTAAAACACACGGATGGCGGTTCAAAGACTAAAGACTTTTTATTCATATTAAACCACAGAGCAGGTAAACAAAATACAGATTATAAATGTACTAGATATTTTGATATTAATTCTAACAAATATCATAAATTTATCCTTTTATCCTGATAAGGATCGCTATCAGCTTAAAACATATGTTTGTATGTAACCAATTCTCCTTTCGATTCGATTTAGACCCACTATAAACCGACGGATTTAATTTAAATTTTGTATACTTATAAAAACCCGGTAACAATACAATAATTTCATGAATTTATCTTATTATCCTGATAAGGATGGCCAAGATTAAAGATTTCCTTACGTAAAGTAACCGTCTTCTTTACACACGATTTCAACCCAATACGTATTTGTGAAAAAAGCGTGGGATGGCCATGTAGAATGAAGATACCTATCTATTATACAATCAGCTCATGAAAAGCGCCCCACGCTTTTTCCACAAAAATACTATGTATTGGTTATTGCTTGATGCCTAGATTAAGAATTATTATATATCTTGAAAGCGTGTTTTTTAGTTTTTCAAACTATATTTATTTTTCTATCTACTGCAATGAGTGAAAACTAACATTATGACGTCACACGCGCGCGGGTGACGCTTCGGGAGTTGTCGGCGTGTCTTCGGTACTGGATTCAAAGACTAATTTTTATTTTGAAATAACTTTTGAATTATTGCAAAAAAAATAAAATAAAAACAGTTTTGTTATAAAACTAATATATAATCTTTCCATTTATCACAAAAAAAAAATTAATTCAAATACTCAATTAGAATTTAAAATTAGTTTAATACAATAACAACACGTGATAATGACACGTTTCTTTTGAGTCACGTTTAATTATTAAAATAAAAAGTGGTTACTCACCTATGATCTACATTATAGTGTGTTATAGTACCAAAAAAACAAATAATGCTTGGAATCTAGGTTGAGGTTTGCTGAGAAACTGATCTTGGATCTTTTTAATCTTGGAGATTTTTTCTTAATATTAAACTACCTATGTGACTAATTGGTTCATATTATACAATCATTCATTCAATCGGTGTCAATGCTCCGCTTCACGGAAGGACAAACTAGAAAAAATACTTTCAAATCTTTTTTCTGTTGGTTGTATAAGTATCCTGCAAAAAAATGTCAAATTAAGCTTAAATATTCATGTTATAAAACATTAATTGGTATACCATGAGATTTTTTATCAGTTATTTTTTTATAATATAAGTACTTGAATATTAGCTTTCAAAATACAGGTTTAAAAATAAGTGAAAACATATTAACAGTTACAGTTCTTTGGTAGAGTAAAACCACAGTAAAACTCAACGTTCGCTTCCCTAAATCTTAATAAAAGTACGAAACTCTATCATGTCATTTTTTTGATGAAATCTGTCAATTGTGTTATTGAAATGACACAAATTAACGGCTTGTGGCAAAAGAAAAATAAAGAACTCAAAAAGTTACGAATTGAACCTTATAACCTAATAACGATTGATTTTTAAGATTTTGAAATTGTATAAAAAGAAATCAAGGGAAACAGCGATTTATTTTTTTATCGTTTTAATAAATGAGATGTATACAAATGACTGTTTCCTTTAATTTAAGAAAACATAGAGCCTGAGAACAACATCCATCGAGGCAGCTGGTTTAATTAAATTATCTTAAAATAAATTTTTAACAGCATTTTTTATTGATAATTTTAATGTTGCATCTAAATTAGTACGGTCTTCCTGAATAACGTCACGTATAACAAGAGGTGACCGATAAAATATAGGATTTCGGTCAAGAGGACGTTAATAATAACGATAAATTCATCATAATATGATAATTATGTATCAGATCGTGTCATGGGAACGTTATTTTTACATAACATTAATTTTAATTATAGTTAATACGCCTACTATTGTACCTACTCATATTGCATTTTACAACCAAAAAAAACATACAAGCTCTTTGTGATATTTCCGTGTCACGAAACTTGCTTTTGATATTAAAAACTCTACCGTGGAAAAATAAAATACTCAAATGACGTAGTTAGGCATTTATTGACGTGACAACGTCTTAAATTAGGTTGCGGCTGGGAGTCACTTATGAAAAAGTGTAACGCTCGGTAACGTTACGATGAGTCACCGAACGAGAGAGAGGCCCGCCGAATGCCTTGCGTCTCTCTCCCACTCAACTATGATCGAGAAAAAGACGTTGTCACGTAAAATCTTCGCCCGTAAAACCGACTTTACAGGCAACCATTTTTTTTAATTTAATATTAATTGGACATTTAATCACTTCCTTTCAAATAAATAAACATATTAAAACAATCAAATTCATTTGTTTCCATTTTTAATTGATGTTTTATACCTATACGATCTATTTTATACCATAGGACTAGATTTAGGCCGTGACTATTCTAATGCGTAATGCCTGAATAAAAAGTATTTGTGAGATTTTTTCTTAATATTAAACTACCTATGTGACTAATTGGTTCATATTATACAATCATTCATTCAATCGGCGTCAATGCTCCGCTTCACGGAAGGACAAACTAGAAAAAATACTTTCAAATCTTTTTTCTGTTGGTTGTATACCTAAGTATCCTGCAAAAAAATGAGAAGGAGTATTAAGGAAAATCAATCAATCGCGATTGATTTTAAATTCTTGCGTGCGCCTTATTTAGTTCAGTTCTTAATCTTATAATAAAAATATGTATATTCATCGCGTGTATACAAATTTTTATGCACATTTAAAATAAATTCAATAAAAATTTGCAAGTACATAATATATAATGGCTAAAATATATATATAAATATTTGGGACAAGGAAGCGTTATTATCATACACGTAATCTTACGCAGTTAATATCGTGATAAGATATCAAACTGTAAGGGCTCTTGGAATATTGTGCGTGGAATAAAAATGTAGGCAACGAAGTGTATGTTGGCTCAGGTTAGTTTTTTTTTATCATCGAGGCATAAAACTTTTTGGCGTAAAAACAGCACGCGCGCAATATGCGTTATGTTTATACCTGGTTCTGTTAATATTGGTGGAATATACCAGAATTTTAGCAGATGTGTGATACTGATATTATTGTGATGATGATACTAGTATTATATTATCTGTACAAGGTTCCTGATGTCATGTCTGTTATTATGATAACTTTCATAGTAATGTTTAAATTTTTGATGTGTGTACCTTGATTTTTTACATTAGTCTTAACACACATTATTTGTACGAATTCAATTTTGATTTTCTATTTCTTTCTAGCCAAAACAGAAGAATTTTAGGTCTATATGTAGATAAATGTTTATAAACAAAAGTAAGAAATATAATACCTATGTTAATGTTGCTTGATGCATTGGTATTAAATGCAATTGTGGTTTTGCGTTCCCAATATTTTTATTTGGTACCTACTTGGTAACTTGTTCATGCGTAAGTAAGTAGGTATAGGTATACCGATGATATTCGAATGCAGTGGTGGATTTACACTTGGGGCAGTCGGGGCTAGTGCCCAGGGCGGCAAATTTTCTATGGCGGCAAAATTTGAAGTGAAATTTGAAAAAAAAAAATTTAGTGTTATCAAAAGTTTTTAATAGGATTTTTTTATTCTTTTTAATTAATCATTTATTATTCAAGAGAGTAGTATACGTTACGCGCGCAAGCGCACGCATTAATGTAGAATTAGATATATTTTTATGCTTAATATATATTTAACCAATCACATTTCGAATAGTTCATTTACACATATTTCATCTAAATTATATTTGTGGATTATTCAAGGAATTCAACAGCTGATACATTATTAGTCAAATCGAACTTTGGTAAATTATAATTTTGGCACCTGAAGTAAAAATTAATCTTGATGGAAATAATTTAATTAATTCATTAACTTGAAGATTTGAAATGGTAATATTTGATTTTTTCATTTTCTGGAATCAAAAAATTCAAATTTGTTTTTTTTTTTGGAAAAATTAAAAACGTTTTTGAGTAGGTAGTTTCTGCATTAAAACAAAAATAAACATTAATTAATGAATTGAATAATTTCTTAAAAATTGAATAATTTGTCGATTATACTAAATAACTCAAACTTAACGAAAATCTTATACTTTTGAATCTTATCAACTGGCAACTGTGCATACTGCCACCTGCAGTCTGTTTCACAAATATATATATATATATACACTATCGATTGAAACACAATTTGCAATTCAAAAAGTCAGACGTGTTTGCCTGTGAAAAAAATTATTGCAATATAATTATTATGAGTCAAGCTGAGTGCAGAATTTGTAGTTCTAAGAACAAAAATAAATATTTTTTTATATAATATTAGTTAAAGTACATAAATAATATATAGGTATGTAATAAATTATTTGCAATATATGAAATATTTTAATTATGTATTTAAAAAACAAATTAATGAAATTTCAGTGATGGGGCGGCATTTTTTCCAGTGCCCAAGGGCGGCAGAAATTTAAATCCGGCCCTGTTCGAATGGGGATGGACAATAAAAGGCTTACAGTACTGACCTTGTTGGACTTCAGTAATGCTTTCAACACTGTAGACCACGACATTCTTCTCAGCTTACTGTGTTCACTAAATATATCCGCACCGGTAATTTGTTGGTTTCAGAGCTACCTGAATGGACGACGGCAGCGAATAGATAGATAGATAGATAACACGTTTATTCATAGAACACAAGAAAATATACATAATACAAACACAAAACATAAAATCAATTAAAAGACACAAAAAAACACAGTATAAAAAAGAAACGGATACATTTAATGTGCACAGTGTTCTACGAACAGGCCTTGGCTCAGCAAAAATGTCAGGGTTGAAAAACCCCGACGCTGATATTCTGCCAATGCCACTAGAGGGCAGAAAAATAAATAAACTTAAATAAATAAACAAGTATAAATAATGTTAAATATATAGAGAGATAAAGGAAAAATAACGAAACAATTTTAGTATGTATATTATATCAATAAATAGCAATAGACAATATTAAAAATATAATTAGTCAGA
>CAJQZM010034294.1:0-18372 GCA_907164665.1 Colias nastes
GAGCTTTTGGTGTTGCTTCCCTCCTCACGTGCTTTTACGCAACCGAAGAATCTGCTTCACGTGGCACGTAAGTACTTGTAGCTTTTTACTTCAGTCATTATGTCTCTTTCTGAGCAAAAGGAGCTTAAGGATTTGAGGAAAAAAAGGGGATTAATTAAATGTAGGTTAACTAACTTTAAAAAATACGTTTCTTCGTTTGAAAATGTTGACCTTGACACGCATCAGAGGGCAGAACTAAAACTACGTATACCAGGTGCGCAAAGTTTAATGAACGATTTCAATCAAGTACAAAGTAAAATCGAAGATCTTGTCCCGGAGTCAGAAACGGATAAACTCATAGAATCACGCGTAGAGTTTGAGAGGGAATATTATGTTGTCCTGGCGATGCTGGACTGCATGGTAAACCCAGATAGTTCCGAGGATAGATCTGTTAATAAATCCATTGACTGTTCCTTAGCGCACGACCATACGACCTGTAACAATTTTAGTAACGATTCAGTAAAATTACCGACTATTTCTGTACCTAGCTTTGACGGTTCACATGAACACTGGGTAGAATTTCGCGACACGTTTTCGTCTTTAATTCATGATTCGAAATCAATACCACCAATTCAAAAATTTCATTATTTAAAGGCGAGTTTAAAAGGCGATGCTAAAATCGTAATAGAAAACGTTGAATTTTCATCCAATAATTATCTGGTTGCTTGGGAGCTTTTATTAAACCGCTTTAATAACACGCGATTGATAGTGCAAAGTCACATTAAAGCAATATTTTCCCTACAAAATGTCTCCAGAGAATCAGCTTGTCAATTGCACAATTTAATCGATACAGTTTTGAAAAATTTACGTATTCTTAAAATTTTAGGGGAACCCACTGAATATTGGGACACATTAATTATTTATATCGTGGTATCAAAGTTAGATCCCACCACTGAACGCGAGTGGGAACAATTTAAGAACACTTTTTATAAAATACATAAGGACAAAACTATTAAGCTACATGATTTATTGGAATTTATTAAAGAAAAGGCCGATTTATTAACTACACTTTCCGTAAATCACAGTAAACCTAGTATTTCAAATAATTCAAATAAATTTTCTACTTACCAAAATAAAAATTCATCATCCAAAATTCATTGCAACATAGTTTCGGATAACAAACATTCTAAATCGCAATCCAATAAGTCGCGCAGCCATTACAAGTCATGTTTGCTATGTAACGAAAAGCATCAGCTATATTCATGCCAGAAGTTTCTCGACTTATCCCCGCAACATAGGTTTAATTTCATAAAGGATAAAGACTTATGCATTAATTGTATGCGTCCAGGTCATTCGGTTGGTACTTGTCTTTTCGGTCCGTGTCGAAAGTGTGAACAAAAGCACAATAGTTTACTTTGTGATGCAATTAAATTATCACCAATTCAACAAAATACAGTGACGTTAACTACGTACGAGCACCCCTCGCTTACTAATACGCATCCCGTTTCAGTGGTTTCAGTAGATAACGCACACATGCAACTTCAATGTATTAATCACGCACAAACCGTTATGCATACAAAGGATGACAATTCTTCGCAACAGATTGTCATATTGTCTACGGCGATAGTTGAAGTATATAATGAATCGGGTGAGTATTATTGCGCACGCGCAGTTTTAGATAGCGGAAGCGAGCGATCTTTTATTACGCAATCGTTAGCTAATAAATTAAATTTACGAATATTACAGTCCACTCAACATATTCACGGTGTAGGTAATTCTATTACGCAATGTTCGCAATCTTGTAACATTGAAATTAAATCGCGCGACGGGAGCTTCACTGCCCGTTTTCAATGTTTGATTTTGCCCCAAATCACATCAAAATTGCCTACAACTACATTGAATTTCAATCAATTTAATATTCCTCAGAATTTATTGTTAGCTGATCCCAATTTTTACGAAAGTCAACCTATTGATTTACTGATCGGTGCTGATTTATTTTGGGAATTAATAATCGAAGGAAAAATGCGCCTTAAAAGTGGTCCTTTCCTTCAAAACACCAAATTAGGTTGGATAGTGTCAGGTGCAATTAAATCTTTTCCGTATACTAATAATAAAAATTCAACACATATTAATTGTAATTATTCGTCATTATCCACGGAAGATGATTCACTCGATAAGTTAGTTAGGAATTTCTGGGAATTAGAAGAACTATCCGCGCCTAGCAATAAATTACAGCAATTATCTAGCGAAGATACTGCTTGTGAGGAACATTTTATTCGCACAACACGTCGACTTACCGATGGTCGTTTCTGTGTTTCAATTCCGTTGAAACAATCACCTGAGTTATTAGGTAATACACGCGCACAAGCTGAACGTCGTTTTTACGCGTTAGAGAAACGTCTTCAGCAAAACACTAATTATAAAAAGATGTATTCTGATTTTATACAGGAATATATTAATTTAGGTCATATGAGTCTCGTCAATACGTATGGGAATCCGCACTATTTCCTACCGCATCATGGTGTGTTTAGGGAGCACGCCACCACAACTAAATTACGCGTAGTTTTTTGATGCGAGTATGAAGTCTAGTTCAGGCGTATCATTAAACGACATACAAATGATTGGACCTGCTATTCAAGGTGACTTAATTTCTATTTTATTACGTTTTCGCGAGAATAGGTATGTTGCATGCGCTGACATTGAAAAATTTTACAGGCAATTGAATATTGCTGAAGATCAGCGTGACCTGCAGCTGATCTTGTGGCGGGATGATCCCTCAGAGCCGCTGAGGGTGTACCGACTCAACACCGTGACGTACGGAACGGCATCCGCACCGTATCTAAGTTGTAGATGTTTAAAGGAATTAGCCAAAAACTCGAATATTCCGTATGTAGCCGATACTGTTAATAATTGTTTTTACGTTGACGATCTCATAGTTTCATCGAATTCTAGATCCGAATTAGAAAATATTTGTAAAGAAACTAGTAGTCTTTTAGATTCAGCATGTATTAAATTACGAAAATGGATTTTTAGTCATAATTTAAATTTAATTACGCCTAGCATTAATGAATCGCAAACGCACGATCTCTGTTTACTTAATAAAACTTGTAACAATAAAACTTTAGGTATCGGATGGAATAGTCTCGATGATTACATTTATTATTTCACGCAAATTATACAAAAGAGTGAAGTAGTGACAAAACGTATTATTTTATCATGTGCTTCACAAATATACGATCCGCTAGGATTATTAAGTCCGTTTATTACTATCGCAAAGCATTTATTACAAAGATGTTGGTTGTTAAAATTGACGTGGGATGAATCGGTTCCTAACGAAATTTCGCAAATATGGGATAAATTTATAAATGGATTATCTTTTCTTAGTAGTTTACGAATACCGCGTCACGTTATGTGCATTGATCCAGTGCGAACCGAACTACATATATTTACCGATGCTTCACAGGTCGCGTACGGAGCTTGCGCATACGCTCGTACGATCAATGCAACAGCTGATGTCACAGTGCGCTTGATATGTTCGAAGGGTAAGATCGCGCCGACTAAACCTACAACTATACCTAGATTAGAGTTGTGTGGTGCGTTGTTAGGTGCACGATTATGTAATAAGCTTATTGGATCACTGCGTTCAAACTTTGATAAAATTGTATTTTGGACAGATTCAACTATCGTTTTAGGTTGGTTAGGTATGCCTATTAATTTATTAAAACCTTATGTTCAAAATAGGACGGCAGAGATTCACGAGCTGACTAAGGAACATCCATGGCGTCACGTCGCAGGCAAGGATAATCCAGCCGATTTAGTCTCACGCGGGCAAGCGAGTCTAGAAGCGCTTAGCTCCTCATCTTTATGGTGGGAGGGCCCGTTATTTTTACATAATGTTCATTTTGAGTTGCCCGATTTAAAACATTCTAAATTGATTAATACAGATTTACCGGAAATGAAATCTACAAATATTTGTTGTCACATAAGTAATAATTTAAACGATAATTTAATTATTTTTTCTCGATTTTCACAATATAATAGACTTAAACGCGCAGCTGCTTATGTATTACGTTTTATTAATAACGCGCGAAATAAAACTAATAAGTGTACAGGTTTATTATCAGTCGAGGAATTAAATCGTGCTGAATTAACGTTAGCAAAGTTGAGTCAACAGGAATCGTTTCCTGATATTTATTATGCGCTTAAAAATAATAAAAATATAACGAATATATCAGGCTATAATCAAATTTCTAAATTAAATGTATTCTTTGACGCAAATAATAATTTAATTCGTGTAGGTGGGCGTATCCAAAATTCGCCAAATTTTTGTTTTAATAAAAAATTTCCTATTTTAATCGCAGCTAATCATCATTTTTCACTTTTGCTTTTTCGGTTCGAGCATGAACGTTTACTCCACGCCGGGCCACAGCTTCTACTGTTTACGCTCAGAGAGATGTGGTGGCCGGTCGGCGGCAGAAACCTCGCTAGGAAGGTGGTACATTCGTGCATGCGCTGCGCACGACTACAACCGACTACGGTCGCGCCTATTATGGGGAATCTACCGCAGGAGCGTCTCGACCCAGGTTATCCGTTTATACGTTGTGGTGTCGACTACGCCGGCCCAGTGTTCACGTTAAATCGTAAAGGCAGAGGTGCTAAGTTACAAAAATCGTACATATGCTTATTTATATGTTTTGTTACACGCGCGGTTCACTTGGAACTTGTTAGCGATCTATCGTCGGAATCATATCTCTTAGCTTTGAAACGTTTTATATCGCGGCGAGGTAAACCCGTGACTATCTTTTCTGACAATGGGAAGAATTTTGTCGGTCTCATGAATGAGTTCAAAAAATTTTTAGCTACCTGTTCTGATGAAATTAAAGCATATGCAACTTCGCAAAATATTAATTTTAAAATGATACCTTTTTACGCTAGTCATTTCGGGGGATTGTGGGAAGCTGGAGTAAAAAGCTGCAAGCACCATCTCAAACGTGTAGTAGGTAACGCACATCTAACGTTCGAGGAGTTTAGCACAGTATTGACCCAGGTTGAAGCTGTCCTGAACTCCCGTCCTTTGACCCATCTTTCCACAGATCCCAATGATTTCCTTCCACTTAGCCCTGCACATTTCCTGGTTGGTCGTCCGCTGACTGCACCTGTAACGGCTGAGCAGCTATACGACGTGTCTGAGTTTCGTCTCCCGAGGTTCCAGAGGGTGGAACAACTACGCCAGCACTTTTGGAATCGTTGGTCCAAAGAGTATGTCTCCGAGATGCAAACGCGAACCAGATGGCACCAGCACAAGGGGGATCTCAAGGAGAACACGCTCGTTCTCATTAAGGACGACCGATTGCCGCCGTTGAAGTGGAGCTTGGGGCGCATCCACGCGACATATCCGGGGAAGGATGGAGTAGCACGAGTGGCCGACATTCGTACGGCAGACGGCATCGTGCGTCGGGCGTTCACTAAAATTTGTCCGCTTCCTTCACCAGATAGCTGATTCTTCGCTTCGTGGTCGACAGTTCGTTGGAACCAGCACGTTCCAAGGCCGGGAGCATGTTGCCGCAACAAAATCGTGCGGAACGGAGCGTTGCTACTACGTCATCGCGGCGTCACGTCGCCGCGCCGTGCGATTGGCCGCGGATGACCTTACCACTGTCCGCTACCACTTCGATTCGTCACGCAGCCGTCGAGCAGTTAACTCCTTCGCAAAAATTCATTGTACCAAACGCACTCTTGTAATTTTGAGTAATAAATTTTATACGCGCAAATTTATTTTCGACTTTTTCGCCACCCTAAATCCATTGAAACATAAACAGGCGTGTAGAGCCGTAGAAGAGACGAGAAACGTGCACGCTGTGGCAGGCTTCACATTGCGTGGGTGGAGCGCGAGTAACGAGTGCATATTGCAAAACATACCGCAAGAGCTGCACGCCACCGCGCCGACTCAGCTAGGCGGCTCGCCACCAACGCCTAAGATACTCGGCCTCATATGGGATGCCGTACGAGACGAATTGGGATTCAACACGTCTATGAATCGCGTGCCGGCGGAGGTGCGAGAGCGAGAGCGACCGCCGACAAAGAGAGAAGCACTCAGCGCCGTTATGTCTATATACGACCCGCTGGGACTTCTAAGCCACTTCACTATACGGGCGAAGATCATCCTACAGAGCTTGTGGCGCCTTCAGATATCGTGGGACGAAGCGATACCGGCAGAGGAGGGCGAGTTATTTGCGGACTGGCTTGCACAATTAAAACAAGTCAGCAAGCTACGCCTACGACGGTGCTACGACGCTACGAAGGCACGGAGCGTCGAGCTACATGTGTTCTGCGACGCTAGCGAACAAGCATACGCTACAGTCGCGTATTGGCGTGCGCCCAAGGACGACGGCGGCTACAATATTAAATTGATTGCGGCTAAAGCAAAGGTAGCTCCCCGACGCGCACAAACCATACCGCGTCTGGAGCTACAAGCAGCGGTTATCGGCGCGAGACTCGCCGATACGATAAAGCGAGAACATCGGTACGAAATCGAACGTACGGTCTATTGGACGGACTCTTCAACCGTCGTTCAATGGGTGAGGAATGACGCGAAGCGCTACACTCCGTTCGTCGCACACAGGCTCGGTGAGATAGCCGAACTAACAAACAAAACCGAGTGGCGATGGCTGCCTACGCAACATAACGTCGCGGACGACGCTACGAGACTTTGCAACGTCGACGTAAACCTACATAGATGGTTTTATGGACCGGAGTTCTTACACGAACACGAAGAACGGTGGCCCACAGAACGAGAAGCGTACGAAGAGGACGACGTGGACGTATTACACATCAACGAGCAGCCTACCATATTCGATTGGCTGCCGGATCCCGAACGTTTCTCTAAGTACGAAACGTTAGTGCGTACGATAGCGCGTGTATTAACCTTCATAGACGTGCGTATTAAACGCACCGCTACAAAAATGGAGTATCGCCACATTCAAAGTGCAGAGCGAATACTCATTCAGCGCGCACAACACGATAGCTTCGGTGAAGATATCAAGAGGCTACAGGAAGCGCGCTCAGTCACCAAATCGAGCAAACTATTCAAGTTGGATCCAGTATTAGAAGATGGAATCGTGCGAGTGAGAGGTCGCATCGACGCGGCTACGGCGCCGGTCGAGACGAAGCGACCGATTATCCTAGACGGCCGACATCGAGTCACACGACTGCTAGTTCTAAAAGAACACTGCGCAGCGGGACACGCAAATAGGGAGCGTGTGACAAACGATTTAAGACAGTCGTATTGGATCATACACTTGCGACCGACAGTGCGTGCCGTCGCAAGAAGCTGCGCGCTATGTCAAGTGCGACGTACGAAGCCGCAGGTCCCAGCAAAGGGGGACTTGCCTCGCGCACGATTGGACGCATTTCACAGAAAATTTACTAACTGTGGAGTGGATTACTTTGGACCAATGCAAGTGAAAATTGGAAGACGGCGTGAAAAGCGGTGGGGCGCGTTATTCACGTGTCTCACGTCACGCGCCGTACACATCGAAATCGTCGCATCGCTGTCTACCGACTCCGCTATCATGGCGCTAAGACGTATGGCGGCGCGTAGAGGCTGGCCGCGTCTCATTTACTCGGATAATGGGACTAACTTCAAAGGCGCGAGTGAGGAGTTGAAGAAGGCACACGGCGAGTGGGCGGCGGCGCTGAGCGAAGAGGCGCTGAGACATCGCACCGAGTGGCGTTTCATACCGCCGGGCGCGCCGAATCAAGGCGGCGCGTGGGAGCGGTTAGTACGCTCTATCAAGACGGCACTCGGCGCTACGCTTCACGAGAGGGCCCCCAGCGAGGAGTTACTACACACGCTGCTTACGGAAGCCGAATTTTCCGTCAACGCGCGACCGCTGACGCATGTGAGCGTCGACCCGCACGACCCAGAGGCGCTCACGCCTAATCATTTCCTGTTGGGCTCGTCGGCGGGCCTACCTACGACGGCACAATGCGACGTGCAAGACCGGCAGATGTGGCGGGCGAGTCAAGCGCTCGCGAATCATTTCTGGCACCGCTGGGTGAAAGAGTATTTACCCACACTGGTGCCACGCGGCGAGCCGCGAAACACAGCAAGGCGCGTATTGGAAGGCGACGTGGTGGTGATCGTGGACCACACGTTGCCCCGCAACACATGGCCGATGGGTGTCGTAGTGCGCACTCATGCCGGCCCCGATGGCGCTGTACGGGTGGCAGAGGTGCGAACAAGGAGCGGCGTGTTTAGAAGGCCAGTAAGCAAGCTCGTCGTCGTGGCCAAGGAGGCTACGCATGCTACGCCGGGGGGAGAGCTGTTGAGGAGCGACGAGCGGCTGGACAACGAGGCGTCCGGCTCGCGTTGAACGAGCGGGAGCGGGGCTATACCTAGCAGACGACGGCGCGCGCGTAGGCGACGGCGGGGTGCTTCCGCCCCCGCAACATCCTGTCCCCGGCTGTTTAACTACACATGTTACTGTACCCTTGTAAATTGTTTAAATATAGTAAGATTTTATTGTAAATACGTAGTCAAAGATCAAGCTTGGAGGAATAAAGAGCTATCAAGGAAGAAACTGAGTTTCAATCTACATACAGTCCACAATAATGACGCAAATAAATGTCTTTTAAATTCTTCAGTTTAGTGCTTTGAGTTTTCTAGTTAGTTTTTGAACTAGGAATGTAACGTTATTGATTTTTATAAACTTTATAATAAGCTGTAGTTTTCAACAAAATTCTGTATAATACACATGCAACCCAAAAATAATTTACTACCTTCGTGTAGGATAATGGACTGGCTCTATGTGAAGGTATATTTAAACTCTATTTACCGTGGGGTCAGCGGGGCTTTGAAATAGGGTTACTTTTCAATTATTTGAATAATGAACACGTCATTTTGTATTATCTAAACACTAAATTACAAATGTGAAAATTCCAATTTGTGTCTTTTTCTTTTTTGTAATTGACGTCCTATTTAGTAGAAGAATTCTTAGGTGCATTTACATCAAACGAGCGAATGCTCATTCTAACCCCACCATGTCAAATTCTTGTGTAAACAGGCGTAGAGCATTCTTTCGTTGTTCTGAGTGCATTCGAAAAGATTCTATGCAATGTCTAATACTGAACAACACTAAATACGAATTTTAATTTACAGTAAAATATCACGAAAGAATGCTCTTGTTCTAGCTCTATGTTCATTTGATGTACATGCACCATTAGAGATTCGGGAATAAATTTAGGTTTCTTAATATAGAGATCAAGTGAAGCCAGACATTAAATATATAATTATTTCACATAACAATAGAACCTTTTGATATACATAATCTGGGATTAAATCAGATCGTTATTTGACCATTATCATCCGTACAATTCGCGAAATGATTAAATTCACTCTTAACCAGGCAAACTGCGATTTAATCCTGTCGCTCCATTAGTGAAATCTAAAAATATCCACGTGCCCCCCTGGAGACACGATTCCATATTCTCTGGTTAAATTAGTGAGTGTGTAACATATAATATTATATACGTACAAATATTATACTTATGCTATGTGCTTGAAAATAAAATACAATTATTGTGGGTTCTAAGATGATACACGAGTATATTTGACCCAATAATTTGGTATATCTTAACAAGGCAGTTTCTTTGAAAAAGTGAATACCTTTCTTATAAAATATAATCAATATATTAATTATAATGCCAATCAATTATTATTGGCTTTGCTTACAAGTAATAAGCTAGTTACCAGAATCGAAACGACAATATCGATACATCAATACATGTAATTGAGTTTTTATCATAACATAACGATTAACGGCAATAGTGATGTTCCTTTATATGTATTTATACAAAAACAATCATCACTACATACTATTAACCAAAGTTTTAGCTTAGCTTTCTCTGTTCCTATATCCCTATGTATTCTTAAATCTTGAAAACTACGCAACGGATTTTGATGTGGTTTTTTATAATAGATAGAGTGATTCAAGATGAAGGTTTTGGTAAATAATTTAATAAGTTTCAGACAACGCGGGCGAAGCCGAGAGCGGAAAGCTAGTCTTTAATATTGTTAAAAAAGCGAGTTAGCACAAACTCGTTACTTGCTTGTATAAGCCATCGTCTACAGAGCGGCTTTGCTTTAGTTTTTGTAGAAAAATCTATTATCATTGGGGGATGCATTTTATTTTAAAGGAAATTTCTTTAGCTTGGAAAATATTTTGCGGTACAGTCAGTGTTGTATTATATTTGTATAATCGCATATATCGAAGTATTAGTGCATGTTCTTTGAAATGTATTCATGCATTTTATGCGACAACGATACGCGAACATAAACCAATCGTTAAAGCCATATACATTATTGGTATCGTGTTCCTTGTGTTACAGTAATTGTTAATACATTAGATGATAATTTGTTTCTATTATTCGCTTTAATTATGGATTATGTATATTAGTATGACCTTCTGTTAACATATTAAAACATCGTATTTTCTTATGTTTCATTTTAGGCGTGTATTTTTGTTCGCTAAATTCAAGAATAAATCGCGTTTAAAATCCGTTAAAATTCTTCAATATCTAATTTTAAAATGCTGAATATTTAGTGATGAGTATGATTTTCGAGTGTATACATATTGAGGCATATTTTTTGGCAAGCTCTGCAGCATAAACGGCTTGATGGATTTTAGCTTGAGAGGTGTCGTTAACTGTCGTTGTCTTTTTGGCGGCAAATGATATATCTAAAAGTTTTTAAGGGCAGCCGATTTTTTTTTCAATATCTTTCAATTTTTTTTTCAACATGACACACAACGCATCTAGATTATAGCACGGATTTTACGACCTATCGACTAAGTTATATAATATGTACCCATATTCCTTATGATATTATTGTCTACCTATTCAATTTTATTATCATGTATGAAAAACACATTCAATTTGAAGTCGTATCCACATCACTTCTAGAACAATATAATTGATTTGAACACACAGGTCCTTTGAGCCGATTTTCATTGGTACCGCTCTAACTTTAGAACGTACATCGATATACCTATAACTATACCGCTTTCGATTCGATTCAGCAGAGTTAATACGCTGTAATCGGATTTACGTGGCCGTTATTGCGTGAGATACTTAAAATCAGTTCACGCCAACTTTGCTTGGGTGTTCCGTATTTTTTTAACTCAGATTTAAAGGAATTTAATTATTTAATTATAAGTTTTTAGTTTTGTTTGATCGAGTCAATTTGAATAAGATTTGAATAGATAAATTATTTTGTCTTGAATAGTTAATTTGTTAAAGAAGACTATAGGCCATTTATCATCACTATAGATCGCAGAATGGAAACGGGGTATACATGTTGCAAAGAACTGAAAAAATATTCCTTTTGAGAGCAGACGTAGTTGCGTAAGTCTGCTAGTGAGTTAACTACTTTCGAAGACATTTTGGTCATTGTTACGGACGACAACTTAATCCCTTGTAAATAGTTTCACCACCTATAATTGTCTAAGTGTTTTCATTGTATAAAGTAATTCGTGTGTTTTTATTATATAGAGTTGATTATCGTTACATAGTATTTTTGTGGTATTTTAATATGTAATTCAATTAGAGAATTTATGGTATGACGTTGTCATTTTGCTATATTTTATTATTGTATAAAATCGAGTCTATGTAAAAGCAAGAATGCAACGTAGTAATTTATTCGGTAGACGCACGGTAGTTTTACCACCGTCGGGTGTATACTCTGTAAAAATGCACCTCTAGCCTACGGGGTAGCGCGTCTTACCCACCGTCGGGAGTAATCCCTGTAGTTTTGTATATTAATAGCGACTTTTGACCGCATTAGATTTGGCACGCGCAATTGGCGCCTCCCACCACACCCATTGGTTTCGTGTCGCTCCCGTCCCCGTCCGTCCCCGGCCTAAAAAGTTCTGGCCGGGCTCGAAAAAGAACAAGGTCGGTTGAGTCCTCGGAAACATCCAAAAGGTTCAAACAGTCGGGCACAGTCTCCTATACTGTGCCCCAAATTCAAAATTTTTCTAATTCCTAAACAGGTATAAAACCTCCCAGTAACCCGCCCGTATTAGCGGGCGGCGCCAGACACCTGCTGCAGAGGACGAGCGTCCTGAACAGCATCCCCCACGCAGCCTCCTAACGGAGGCCGCGTGTGTGAAGACCCTTGCTGCGCATTAGACACACACCACGCACCAGTCAAGAGCTCAGCACACTTGAGCAACAGCAAGAAGTCTCGCGGTCAACAGTCGTCGCTCAGTATACCTACCGCTATTGTAAATAGCGTTAAGAAGAAATTGTACGTCGTTATTAAGAAGAAATACAGTCCACTGAATTAAGAAAAGGAGGTTTTATTGAATCCCAATTGGCCCCCCATAGTGGTTGGCCCTTCGGTAGCCGGATCAAGAATAAACCGGTACGAGCATTAAGAAGACCTGGTTGAAGACCGAAGAGACCCAAGTAACATCAAGATCACCCAACGGTGCGACGGGCAGGCGTTTGCAGTGCAGAGCAGCGCAACGAGTCAGCGCAGCGAGCCAGCACAGCAAGCAACGCAGCGAGTCAGCGGCATCGGGGTGATCCAGCTTCAATTAAAAAACGTGGTTTTCACCGCGCCTCTAATTCGCAGCACCTAACGGTGTCAAACGCTGTGAATTCAGAGCTTAACGCTGTTGCAAGACAGTGGTGCGGTGTGTGGTGTGTCACTGCCGGTTCAGTCAAGACGCGACGGGCGTCGAACCGAAAAACACTGCTACGCCGGTAAGGTGTTGGACGGTATTGGGACCGGACTGTAGGTACTGCCAAAAGCACCGGACACTCCCGCCGGTGACAGAGCACCCAGTACTTTCCAGCACTCTCTGCCGGGTAGGTCCTCCCTTTCCTACCCTTATATTCCATCCCTGAAGGAGCATATCTCGGTG
The DNA here is from genome assembly GCA_907164665.1 of Colias nastes. Classification (NCBI taxonomy): domain Eukaryota; kingdom Metazoa; phylum Arthropoda; class Insecta; order Lepidoptera; family Pieridae; genus Colias; species Colias nastes. Next base: position 12,909 of record CAJQZM010034294.1, read on the forward strand.
CGAGCCGAGCCCTCCTGAAGGTCTGCTAGGGCCAGTTAGGCAGGTAGGGGGGCACCAGCGCCCGAAGAAGATGCCAACAACGCGCAGTCAGACTACGGGGGACGCGAATAGGGTACACGCCGAAGGTCCTGCGTCGGCATCGGCCGACACCTTTGAAGTCCCGGACACACACGTTGGTATAGGGACGACGACACCCGCGATGACGACACCCGCGACGATTGTAGGAACGCAAGCTAGGCGCACCGCGGCGCCATCGGTTAGATCACAGCGCTCGTCGGCGAGCACATCGGCTAGGATCAAACGGCGAGAGTTAGAAACCGCGGAAAGGTTAGCTGCGTTTAGGCGGGAAGAGTTACGCATCGAGGCCGATTTAGAACGAAAACGACTCGAGGCGGACGTCGTCGATATTCGGGAAGAAACGGATAGGGAAAGCATAGAGGGAGAGGTTATCGAACATCGCGTGAATGATTGGTTAGAGCATAATATGCCACGGGGGGAGTCGGAAATCCCCAGAGCCGCGATAGGAGCAGAGGCGAAGACGCCGCGGAACCACTCGCCAGAGGCACGGCGGAGTATTACAGGGATTCGTGAGCTGACGTCTCGTCGCGTACCGGGTAGGCATAGGGACCAACAATCACCGTCGCCGCGGCGACAGAGCGATATAGAAAAACTCGCGGTTACGTTAGAACAGCTAACAAGGAATCGACCGCCACCAAGGCAAGCTATGGAGTTGCCAAGCTTTAACGGGGCCCCGGGCGAATGGCTACCGTTTAAAGCAGCGTATGTAGAAACAAACGCGCAGTATAGGTTCACGGCAAGCGAGAATATAGCACGCTTAAGGTCTTGCTTAAAAGGAGAAGCAAGGCAAGCCGTATCCGCGTTATTATTTACAGCGAACGACCCGGACGTTATACTAAAGACATTAGAGCAATGTTTCGGGAGACCGGAGGTTATTATAGACGGCGCATTAGAGGACATTAAGCGCCTGCCGCGTTTAGGGACCACGCCCAATGAAATAAATCAGTTCGCGATAAAATTGCAAAATATAGTTACGATAATATCGTGTTTAGATGAGCGAGGATACTTGCAAAACCCAATGTTAGCGCGAACTGTAGTAGACAAGTTGAGCCCGCACATGCGATCACGCTGGTGCGATTACGCGGAGGACAACGGAAATTACGCGGAGCCAGAGATCAAGACACTATCGCGCTTCCTTATGCGAGAGGCGGATAGGAGTCTAAGGCACACTTTCGCGTCCTCGGGGCTCGCTATAGGCGGTCGAAACATCGGTAGGTATAACGAGCCGGTACAACGTAACGAACGCAAACCGATGAAAGTATACGCCACCGCGGCGGTGGAGAGTAAGGACGTATGCTTTTGTTGCGGGGCGGAACACAAGACGTTTACTTGTAAAAAGCTATTAGCGATGCCGGTTCAAAAGCGCTGGGAATGGGCAAAGGAGACACACGTATGCTTCCAGTGTCTAAATAGCAAGCACAGACGTTTTCGATGCAAGGCAAAACGCTGTGGCATGGAGGAGTGCCGAGAGGGCCATCACGCGTTATTACATTTGAAGAAAAATAGCGAACGTGAAAACGAACAAAGTGAGGACGTAGCCGTACATACTGCATCAGTCCACGCCACGACGGCGCTCAGCAGAGTACTGCTCAAGGTGTGTCCGATCACCGTCAGAGGCGCGGGCGGTGAGGTAGAGACGTACGCATTACTGGACGAAGGGTCCACAGTCACCTTGATTGACGAAGAACTCGCAAACATCGTACGCGCACAGGGGCCAACGCAGCCGCTAAGCATAAGGGGGATCTCGTCTGCTACGAACGAGAACGAAAGCAGGAAAGTAGAGATCCGTGTACGCGGTCGCGGCCAGAGCGATTTCACACGACTAAAAGCGCGTACGATGAGAGATTTGCGTATCGGAAGTCAGACGGTGCGAGCCGAGTATCTAGTGCACTCGCACCTAACATCATTAAGGGCACGTGACTTATGCTACGAGAACGCGACGCCGAAAGTACTGATTGGCACTGACAACTGGCACCTAATCGTATCCCGACGCTTATTGGTCGGCGGAAATGATGAACCGGCGGCGTCACTTACCCAGTTGGGTTGGGTCATTCACGGGACCGCGCCGCGCCGATCAATAACGCGGGACGATGAGAGGGTGTTACACGTCGTGAGCAATAACGAATTTAAAAGTAACACAGAGGACGAAAACCTGCGCAATAGAGTGGAAGCACATTTTGGAATAGACGCGCTAGGTATTTCAATGCGCGTGAAACCGTGCGAGTTGGACGAGCGCGCGGTAAGAGCCTTCGAATCGTCGGTCGCGCTGAGGGACGGGCATTATGAGGTGGGACTACCTTGGAGGAATAGAGATATAATAATGCCACCCAGCTACGAAGCAGCCCGACGGCGATTACAAGGCATTGAATTGAAAATGGATAGATCGCCGTCTTTCAAAGCGGATTATACGGCGCAAATAGACCGGCTCATCAAAGAGGGATACGCCGCGAAGTGTGAGGGCAGCGCGCACGCGACGCACGAGCAAGACGCGCGTCTATGGTACTTGCCGCATTTTGCGGTAACGAACCCAAATAAGCCGGGTAAGACGCGGCTAGTATTCGACGCAGCAGCGCGCGTGGGAGGCCGCTGCCTCAATGACGTATTATTAGATGGGCCCGACTTGTTACAATCGCTCAACGGCGTATTATTTCGCTTCCGGGAACGGCCAGTGGCAGTATCGGCCGACATAAGAGATATGTTTTTAAGAATAAAAATACGTCCGGAGGACGTGGCGGTGCAACATTTTCTGTGCCGAGGGGACGACCGAGTAGGTCCGCCACAGAAATATGTCATGACATCAATGATATTCGGAGCAAGGAGTTCGCCTTTCTTAGCGCACAGCGTGCGAAATAAATGCGCGCAAGACCATCGAGAATCCCACGCACTGGCTTACGAGGCCATAACGCTCAACCACTATATGGACGACTGGCTGGACAGTTTCGGCTCAACGGAGGTGGCCGCCCACACCATACGGGAGGTGAGAGAAGTTTACGAGCGCGCAGGTTTTCATCTGGCAGGATGGAGCGCGAACGTCGAGGAAATACTCGCTCCTGTAGGTAGAGAGGATAGGGCCGGCGCCCCGCGTGAGCTAGGTGCCAACGCCCACGCATACGAGAAGACATTAGGTATCTTGTGGTTGTCGGGTAGCGAGGAGTTAGCGTTTAATACGGCGATGAATAGGATTCCGAGCGATATCAAGAACGGGCAACGCGTACCAACGAAGCGAGAGGCGCTAGCGACAGTCATGGCATTATTCGACCCGCTCGGCTTGTTGAGTCCGTATACGGTAACGGCTAAGATCATGCTGCAAGGGCTGTGGCGCAAGCAAGTAGCATGGGACGAACCATTGCCCGTCGAAGAAGCGGAAGCCTTTAGCGAATGGCTAGCAGATATACGGTACATAGAAGCGTTGAGATTGCCGCGCTGTTACGAGAAAAAGGATATAGCGAGTAGACAGTTGCACGTTTTTTGCGATGCGAGTGAGCAAGCATACGCGGCGGTAGCTTATTGGCGATTCGTAAACCACGACGGTAGCGTGTCCGTGTCACTGATAGCGGGGAAAGCCAGAGTGGCGCCAATGAAAGCGCAAACGATACCGCGGCTCGAGCTGCAGGCGTGTCTAATAGGCGCACGCTTAGCAGATGCGATTGTACGTGAACACCGTGAGCCGTGCGAAGCAACGTTCTGGAGCGATTCTAAAACCGCGTTACATTGGATAAGGAACGAATCCGCACGATACACGCCGTACGTAGCGCACAGGCTTACCGAGATCACCGAGTTAACAAACGCAAAGCAGTGGCGATGGGTGCCAACAGATAAGAACGTAGCGGACGCCGCCACACGAGCAGGAAATACCGCACTCACGAGCACAAACAGCTGGTTTAGGGGACCGCGATTCTTGTTAGAATCGCCCGACACGTGGCCCCAAGAGAGCGTAGGAAAATCAACAACAATTTCGAGCGAAATCGTAGCGCACGCGACGGAAGTAACGCCGCTAATAGACGTCACGCGGTTCTCATCGTATACGCGGTGCACAAGAACGTTAGCACAAGTCCTGTTGTTTGTCGCGAAATGCCGCAAACAACCGAAATGCATGGACGTGACGTTAATCGAGCAAGCGGAACGATTGTTATTAAAGCAGACGCAACGAGAAAGCTTCGCAGATGAAATCAAGGCGCTCGAGTGCGGCAGAGGCGTCCCGCGCACTAGCCGCGCGTTTAAGTTGAACGTTTGTATAGACGAAGACGGGTTATTGCGCTTGAGAGGACGGATTAACGCAGCCGACGTTCCGGAAATTAGAAAACGGCCGGTCCTGCTCGATGGCAAGCACCCGCTCACACGTCTCATCGTTCTTAAGGAACACCGTGAAAACGCTCACATCGGTCGCGAACACGTAGTAAATAATTTACGGCAAAAATATTGGGTAATAGGCATACGCGCCGTAGTAAAGTCAGTTATAAGTAAATGTGTCACATGCACGGTGAAGAGACGCAACCCAAGTGTGCCCATAAAGGGCAACCTACCGCGGGTACGACTAGACATGTATTCCCGTCCATTCGCGAGTACAGGGGTAGATTGTTTCGGCCCGATGACGGTCACGGTAGGTAGGCGCAGAGAGAAACGGTGGGGAATGCTATTCACGTGTATGACGACGCGCGCGATACATTTAGAAATTTTGCATAGTTTGAGTACGGACTCAGCCATAATGGCATTACGTAGGATGGCCGCGCGACGCGGATGGCCAGCGGTTATAATGAGCGATAACGGTACTAACTTTCGCGGCTCCGACGTCGAATTAAGACGCGCCTACACAGAGTGGCTTCCAGAGTTGGAAGGATGCGCGCTGGGAAGAAGAACGAAGTGGAGGTTCATCGACCCGGGCGCACCCAACCAAGGGGGTAGCTGGGAACGACAAATTCGTACAGTAAAGAGCGCATTGTCGGTTATATTAAATGAGCAAGCACCCCGGGACGAAGTGCTACAGACATTAATGAACGAGGTCGAGTTTACAGTAAACTCGCGACCGCTTACGCACGTTTCCGTCGACCCTGAGGACCCAGAGGCGTTAACTCCGAACCACTTCTTACTAGGAACGGCAGACGGTATGCCAGTGTTAGGGTCCAGTAACCGGTTAGATAAGCGGGTTTGGCGAGTTTCGCAAGCGTTAGCCGACGCTTTCTGGGCTAGATGGGTTAGGGAATATTTGCCTACGCTTACACCTAGGGGAGACGCGGTACGGTCGACACCGAACGTCAAGGAAGGGGACGTGGTGTTGATAACAGACGGCATATTACCGCGCAATGTGTGGCCTTTAGGACAAGTAGAACGTGTGTACGAAGGGACGGACAAGGTGGTGCGCAGCGCTGACGTAAGGACCAAGGGGGGG
>CAJQZM010034295.1:0-23748 GCA_907164665.1 Colias nastes
TTTTATTGTAGGATGTTCCGTTTTAAAGGAGGGAGGTGTTACATTGTTGTTACATTGTGTTACATTGTCCAATATTGCTGACTTGGGCTATAAACCCCACCGGCCTATATCGCGGTATCAGCAATATTGTATGTATATAACGCGTTGATTTCTTAGTTTAGGGGCTTCTCTCTTAATGGTCGCATAACCACCTAAGCTACGGTTTCACCGGCTTAGCCTGAGAGGAGCACCAGTACCAGTAACCGCGCGGGGTGTAGGGGACGAATCCCTATTCTATATTATAGAATTCGTTAAGTTCTATACTGTGAATCATAAAGTGAAATATATATATATTGTGTGTGTATAAAAGTTGTGTTGTGAAAATAAATAATTTTTATTAATTTTGTGTTTTTTTTTTAAAACACAAATACACCACAAACTAACAGTACGTTTGTCTAAAGGCCAGACGTTACTCTAAAAATCGAAATCTGACATCTAGAATCGAATGCATTGATTACTTGTGAATAAAAAATCATCTCATGAATAAATGCGTTGTGTTTTTTTAATTATGTAGATTTTAATTACGTATATATTACTGGGACAGGGATTCGCCTGATGAATTTTAAAATTGACATGTGTTTCAAGTTCGATTGACAAATGTTTCAAGTCCGTATCGATTAATTCACTTTAATCGATGTTTTTAAGCAGGTTACCTCTCTTCGAAGACAAAATTGATAGACGTCAAATGTTGCCTATTAAATTGGCTCGACTATAGATCATTTATAAAACTTATAGATAAGTGATGACAATTTTCTTGTTCCTATCTTTCTTAAACTAGAATAAAAATTCGTAGTTTCTACGTAAGTTAGTTCATGAGTGGAAGAGACAGAAAATTGATTATTGATTGATTAAATTATACTCGAAAATATTAGTTAAGGTCCCTAGTTATAAGCTGCATTTATAAATGTTTAATGTGCCATTAAATGAATTGTATACTCTTTCGTGTTATTTTTTTTTATATCCCTACTTTCTTTGGTTTCTTGTGCCTTGTAGAGAGTAGAGACTGATTTCGACTTTCGTTCGTCGCTTCCTCTTTAAATTCTACATCATTGAAAATATGTATGTGTAATGTGATGTCAATATCAAAAAACTACCTTCAAATTAATTTTATATATACCTACCTTAGTGGGCTGTACTTATACCTACTAAAACACAAAAATTACAAAACGCATAAAAAATTATTCAATTACTAGCGGTCCGCCCCGGCTTCGCCCGTGGTACATATTTACGTTTTCTCTACATAAGAACCATCCTCGTACTTCAATGAATATAATAGAAAAGAATTATCGAAATCGGTTCAGCCGTTCACACGTGATGCCGTGACAACGCGAAACGGGTGCAGACCCGCCGCCTTTTTATAGCTCCCGCCGCGAAGCGCGTCGAACGCGGCAACTGATACACAAAAATAATCCTTATGGCATGATTCTGTATTCACGCGCGATGACTTATAGCGTATTTCATGTATAACTTTGGTGTTTCTACACCGATTTACATGATTCTTTTACTATAACCTGCCCAGGAGTATGAAGAATAATTGTGCCAAATTTCGTTAAAATCCGTCGTGTAGTTTTTGTTTCTATAACGAATATACAGACAGACAGACAGACAGACAGACAGACAGACAGACAAAAATTTTACTGATTGCATTTTTGGCATCAGTAGCGATCCCTTATCACCCCTTCATAGTTTTTTTTTAAATATATTTCATGTACAGAATTGGCCTCTCTACAGATTTATTATAAGTATAGATTTACCTATCTCACTAACCGAATTATTCATTCGTTCGTTCATTCATTCATTCAAATTAAATCGAATGCAGACCACTTGATAATAAGAATTATCTTCAACATTTTCGTTGTTATTGCTATTAAACTCTACTTAGTAAAATACTCGCCACCTCAATAATAATAAATGAAAAACCGGCCAAGTGCGAGTCGGGCTCGCGCACAAAGGGTTCCGTAGCAGCAAATATAATAAATTACAGTTAAATCAACCTATCTCAAAAACTATAAGAGATACTTTGATCAAACCAAAAATCGTTGAAAGAGTTAATTAGCATGCATCACCTCTATTTTTTTTAGAATTTTATACCCCGTAGTTATAAAAATAGAGGGGGGGGGACATACTTTTTACGACTTTGAGAGCTGATATCTCAAAAACCGTTCACTTTAAGAAAAATGTTTTTTAGAAAACTTTATATCATTTTAAAAGACCTTTCCATTGATACCCCACACGGGTATGTACATCGAAAAAAAAAATTTCATCCCTCAGTTACATGTATGGGGGGCCCCACCCCCAATTCTTTTTTTTACTATTTAGTGTCATATTTTTGTAGCGGTTCATACAACACATATTCCCATCAAATTTCATCACTGTAGTACTTATAGTTTCCGAGTAAATCGGCTGTGACAGACGGACAGACGGACAGACGGACAGACGGACATGACGAAACTATAAGGGTTCCGTTTTTGCCATTTTGGCTACGGAACCCTAAAAAGATGACTTTTATTACTATCCTGTTGATATACAGCCTAAATTAAATTACTATGATTACTGTATTCTCATCAGTGCTTGATACGTGAGCCGATTTTCAAATGAGACGCGCCGTGGAGTGCGTAAATTTACTTTCAATCATTTTTTTTTTTGTCTTACTTCATCATATAAATCAATAATTTAATTTTAGTGATTTGACTAATCGTTATCTTTTGATGTACTTAGATGTTGCGGGATATTTTTGTTAGTTTTGTGAATGAATGTATGTAATAACTAATATGTATTATTGTTTGTCAATATTATCGAATCTTTGTTTTCTATGTCGACGGCGCTGGCGCGCGGTAAATCTCTAAAGAGATTATGTTTGTGCCAGTTTAATTTAATTTATAATGAATTGTATTATTGTAGTAAATATAAAATAAATAAATAAATAACGAATTAATTAGAGTTTTAGAACGCAAGTTTAAAAGCCGTTCATGGAATAAGTAAATAATTGTCAACTAATTATAATTGGGTTTTTGTTTTTTTTTTTCATTTATTTCTTTTTCGATAAACGATATTAATTTAATCATATTAACCTACTGACATTCCTTCTTAAATTAATTTTTAGTGTCGATTATAAAATATAACATTGTTGATATTAAATGAACCACGGAACCCGTATCATATTATTATGTTATAAAATCATGTGAGTCATTTGATCTCAAACAAATAATTATTATCTATAAAAATAATTGCGCTAAATATCGTATTATATAACAGAGTCATTAAAAAATGATTAAAATAACCGAAGCCACGTGCTTCTAAAAACTGTAGGTTGTATAATGAATAATTTATAAACAATAAACGAGTGGGAAAATACATTTAGCTAGAATACTTTCCTTATATCTGATGTTTATAATATTTTTCCTTAATACAGGTGTAATTTTATAAGAACAAACTGCTTATCCCGACTTTGCCTGAATAAAAATATGGGATTAAAATGAAATGACTCAGTAGTATTACTATTTTTTTTATTCTGCGGCATTTGAGGGGCAGAATTTAATGTTACTGATATAATAATATCTGAAATCGGAACCACAGTCGGAACTTTATAAGCAAGGGTAAAGGTTAACAACTAATAGGAATAGGCACGGATTGGTGAAAGCTTTTTCTCTCGCCTACTTAAACTTTCGAAGAATATTATAAAATATGATTTTACTAGTGTTTTTCGGAACATTTATATTAAAATATTAGAATAAATTCGTCGAGTATATAACTGAATATAAATTTGGGTAAGAGTTTAATTGTTGCCTTTCTCTTGAAATTTAGCTGTTGATTTAATGCTTCAAATGCAATAGGTATAGAAAAAGCTTTAAAAAGGTAAGTGGGAATAGAGCCGCTTGATCATAATTAAATTCGGATGAATTATGTTCATGATCAGAAAATATTCAACCAGCTACTCCATAAATCACCCAAAAAATAAGTCTGCTGCTAGCCTTACCATTACCTATGTGCATTCCAAAAAAAGTTCATATAAGGCCATGTTCAAAGTAGCATACCGTCATTCCCTATTCAGCATCAGAGGTGTAAACTATGAGGAAATTAATATTATTCATTGTTGTGATATTGTGCATAGGAAATGTGCTCGGAGATTCCCTTTTAGTGCCCGGGATACTGCCGAGTACGACGACGCGTAAGCCGTGGACCAAGAAGGTTAAGAATGCCATAGTGAGTATATTTTTGGTTATTTATTAGGAGATTTTATAGAAAATTTGTGTAATTTCAGTACGCTTGCGTAGTGCGTTTCTATTAAATGAAAACAAAACTTATTATTGCACTAAACGTGATCAAACTTAGATGATTAAAAAAAACCTAATTTTCTTTTAACATCAAATAATAATATATCAATAAAAATAATCTTTAAACTTGATTTGATATATTGGGACAATCTGAACTGCAAATAAACTTTATATAAATAACAATGTATCGAATGCAATATGGACCAGTACTTTTGACACTACAAAAATAAACGCCTTTTTTAAATAGTCTACAATTGTATAAACATGTAGAATTGTACACTAGATAATATTGTATTATCTTATTTAAAATTAACGTATTAATCATATTTTACTAATTTTCAGGAAACATTCCTGCAAGGCGCTGCTGCAGCGAGCATCATACAGCAATCTCTGCATGGTAGAGGGAAACCTAAAGCCCCTGCTGTAAAACCTACTTAATTTTAAGATTAATAAATAATTTAGTTAAAAATGTATTTTATTTTATACATTTTTGGTTACTAATGTTTGATAATAATAAACAGAAATATGGCAGAAATAAATGTTGGCAGTTCAATTAACTACTATCCAGTTATAATATTATCATGATTTTTATAATTCTAAATAATCTTCATACTTGCTTCTACTTCATAATGACAAATTAAAAAAAAATAATACATTTATATCACAAATATTGAGCTGTAAGAGTTTACATGTTATATTGAAGAAAGAAAAAATGTTTCGGCGTTGAAATAAACTTGTTGAAGTGAAACTTCTTTATCGGGGTTGGAAAAAAATTTAGTGTAACATTTTTTTGTTACGCGTGACAATTTCCGTTACGCGCCATCTTTTTCTTATTAATTTTCTTATATTAATTGAGGTTTTGTTTTTCTGTCCTGTCTCTTGCTTGTTATTATTAAAAATAATTCTATTATCCTACTAGCGGTCCGCCCCGGCTTCGCCCGTGGTACATGTTTACGTTTTCTCTACATAAGAACCATCCTCGTACTTCAAGGAATATAATAAAAAAAGAATTATCGAAATCGGTTCAGCCGTTCTCGAGTTATGCGCTTACCAACACATTTTGCGATTCATTTTTATATATAAGAATAACTGGGTGATACCTGTGTATGTTTTTTTTCAATGCAAAGGCGTTTTTAAAAGATAGGTACTTACCTATTTAGATTAAGTAGACTTTTTCAAGGAGCATTTATATTGTTTTATAATTCAGGACTACATAGGAATAATACTTTTGAATATATCATGAGACAGTTTGTTTATTAAATAAAATGTTATTACTATTGCTGCAAGTACAATGTGGAAATTATATGTGATGGAAACAGACAAAAATGCACATTATAACATAATTTTTATTAAGAATTTGCATTTTTATTATGTCTGAATATACCTATAGAATAAAAACATTTTCTGTTTTCTCTTTTTAAAACCAGTGATAAGATGCGAGGGTTGTTAGTGTTTTATGTAGAGTTTTGTTTTTATCCATGATTTTTAGCTCTTTTGTACAAATCGTGTGCGGTACTAACCCTGTCAAGTACTTTAATCCCTTTGCCCTGAAAATTAAAAAAAAAAAAACAATTGTACACATAAATTTGTCATAATATTGTAAATTCAAATTCAAATTCAAATTATATTTATTTGCAAGAATGTAGTTACAAATTATAGATGTTTTAATTACACACATCAACAAAGTCTAGGGATATTTTGTATTTTACAAATATCTAAAAATCTATGAATAATTTTGACATATTGTTAATGGAAGAATTATAGATAATTTTAAGGTCTTTAATATAAAATAAAAACAATTTATGATTTTCTTTTATTTTCATTGATTATGTTAATTTTTCTCTCTATGGTGGAAACTTGATTGATAAAGATCTTCATTTCTTGTTAGAAAACTTTAAATTTTGTCTAAAGTTTGCATTTTTTTTTTCAAAAATATAATTGTGAATAATCAGATTTGTCAGCATTTACATTAATTTACCAACAGTATCAGTTGTTCTTACTTAAAATTGAATATTGGTATTCTTACTGCTGTATGACGACTTGTGTTCTTTTGAAGTGTTCGTAAAGTTGTTGATCCTTAGTTAAATTTTGCGAATAAGGATTTAGTGCAATACGAGGAATGTGGCTGGTCGGCATACGGGTAAATTTTGAATTATAATGGAGAATCAGGATTGATTTCTCCAAATGAACGCCAGAAGACGAGCCAATATCACAGCAATGCAACTTGTGCAAAGGCTCTAGGGGGAACACCAGTAGTTGGTAAGTAACGAAACCGTGCACAGGAGATCACAGAAAGTTAATCTTCATGCTTGATGTCCGTTACGTGTTTTAGCATTGCAATGTGGCAAACGCGGACGAAGGCTTTCATGAGCACGAGAACGTTTAGCATGTGTGGTATAAGTTGACGCCTTTGCTTTTATTTACCGATGATTCCGGTTTGGTTTTTATCCGGATTCACAAAGAACACGAGCCTGAAGAACGCTAGGGATAGTTATTCATCTACGGCATCATCAGGATATCCATCCATAGCATCACGGGAAAATCATAATGTGGGTAGGAGACCACTTTGGCGCACGAACCCAGTGCGTTTGTACCCAAGGCAGTATAATTTCACGAAAATAACAAGAGGAGGTAGTGAAAAGTGTTATTGTCCCACACAGAGTGCAAACGGGCCAGAAATTTCTACTCATGAGCGATGATGCCCCTTGGCATACAGCACGACAAGGTACGGCCGCTCTTTCTGACTACGATATTCAAGTTTTAGATAGTCTTGCACACTCGCTCGTCTTTTAATTCTATCATAAATGCTTAGGATATGTCACAATAAACAGCTCTGAGAGATATTCCGCAAAATTTAACTACGGATTAACAACTTTACGAACACTTCCAAAAAATAAAGGTCTTCATACCGCAGTCAGACATTGGTATTAAATTTTAAGTAAGAACAACCGATATTCTTGGTAAATTAATGTAAATGCTGACAAATCGGATTATTGATAATTAGATTTTCGAAAAAAAATGGAAATTTTAGTCAAAATTTAAAGTTTTCAAACAAGAAATGAAGTTCCTTATCACTCAAGTTTCCACCATAGAGAGAAAAATTAACACTATCAATGAAAATATAGGAAAATCATGAAATGTTTTTATTTTGTATTAAAGACCTTAAAATTATCTATAATTCTTCCATTTACAATATGACAAAATTCTTCACAGATTCGTACGAATATCTAAAATATATTCGTACAATACATAATATCCCTAGACTTTGTTGATGTGTATACTTACAATATTATGTGGCTAATACATTCTACCCATCAGGTGTGCAAATATTAAAAATAAATGGCTTAAAAATAAATATCGTTATAATGGCTTATGAAAAAAAAATAGGCGCGTCATGAAAAGCGCGCGAACTTTGTTTTCGAAACAAAAACATGAATTTACAATAAAGAAACATTCTAATCTATAGTAAAAAATAATAATTGAAAATTTAAATATATTTTGTTAGGGATAAGATACTCACATAAGCAGCGCCTTGGCTCAAATTTTTTTTTTTTTATTTTTTTTATTTTTTTTTTTTTTTTTATGGGAAGAGCAGGCAAACGAGCAGACGAGTCATCTGATGGTAAATGATCATCGTCGCCCACTTGCACCCACAATACCAGGGGTATGGCGAGTGTGTTGCCGGCCTTTAAGGTAGGTGTACGCTCTTTTCTTGAAGGTCCCCAAATCGTAACTCATTGGAAACACTGCCCGCGGGAGCTGATTCCAAATTTCGGTAGCACGAGGCAAAAAACTTCTTCTAAAGCGAACAGTCGTTGATCGCCAGCTGTCCAGATGGTATGGATGGAATTTCAGCTTATGACGTGCCGTACGATGGTGGAATTCAGCAGCAGGCAGTGCACCAAACAGTTCTTCAGAGCACTCCCCATGATAAATGCGGTAGAAGACGCATAAGGAAGCGACTTCTCTACGCAGTGCCAAAGAATCAAGCCGATCGGTTAGACTTGGCTCGCCAACGAGTCGCACAGCTCTCCGTTGAATTCGGTCAAATGGAAGGAGATACTGTTGAGGTGCACCGGCCCAGAGATGGGAGCAGTATTCCATATGCGGCCTGACTTGCGCCTTATAAAGGTTAAGGCGATGGCTCGGAGTGAAATACTGCCCCGCTCTACAGAGTACACCTAGTTTCTGCGAAGCTAACTTAGCTTTACCTTCCAGATGACAGGAGAACTGCACATCACTCGAGATTTCGAGTCCAAGAATTCCAATACTGGCTGTGGCTTTTAGAGGAGTACTTTGAAAAACGGGAGTCGCGATAAAGGGATTCTTCTTAGCGGTAAATGCGCAGACTTGTGTCTTATTGGGGTTAAATTGGACCAGGTTAATTCGACCCCAATTCGAGACTTCATCTAAGGAAGTTTCGATTACGGACACAAGATCGTTCCGGCACTCAATGACGCGATCCCGAGAAATATTGCTGCGGCCGGCATAAACTGCATCACACGTACTGTCATCTGCATAGCAATGAATGAATGCTGCTAACGCGCAGCAAATCATTGATATGCAGAAGAAACAGTGTGGGAGACAGAACGCAGCCCTGTGGTACACCAGCATTCACGAGCTTAGGTTCGGAGCATGAGCCGTCGACCACGACTTTCATACTACGCTCAGTGAGAAAACTGGTGACCCATCGGCAAAATTTCTCGGGAAGCCCATAGGAAGAAAGCTTCGAAAGAAGCGCTTTGTGCCAGACCCGATCAAAGGCTTTCGCTATGTCCAAACTGACCGCCAACGCTTCACCCTTGCTCTCAATCGCCTCCGCCCAACGATGTGTTAAATATACTAGAAGATCACCAGCCGATCGTCCGTGACGGAATCCGTACTGACGGTCACAGATCAGCTGGTGCTCTTCCAGATACTTCAGCAACTGGCGATTGATAATGGATTCCATTATCTTGGAGAGCAAGGAAGTGATAGCTATAGGTCGATAATTGGACGGGTCTGAGCGATCGCCCTTTTTCGGGATAGGATGCACTAAAGCCGTCTTCCATGAGTTCGGGACAACGCCTGTAGAGTAGGAGTGCCGGAAAAGTCGCGTGAGAACCGGAGCCAATTCAGGTGCGCACATCTTAAGCACTATAGGAGGAATACCGTCAGGGCCACTTGACTTATGGACGTCCAGAGAAAGGAGTGCTTTACGCACTGCTCTCTGACTAAAACGAATGTCGGGCATAGAGGCATCACATCGTGGAATAGTAGGTGGTAAGTACCCTGTGTCGTCCAACGTCGAGTTAGCAGCGAAGAGAGAGCCAAGAAGGTCGGCTTTCTCTTTTGCTGTGTGGGCCAACGAGTCATTGTCCATGCGCAGAGATGGTAGGGACGGCTGACAAAAATTCCCTTGCACAGCTTTAGCGAGGGCCCAAAAGGCTCGAGTTCCCGAAGGAAGTAGGGCAAGTCTTTCGCCAAGCTTAGCAATGTGCTCTGCCTTCGCTCTTGCAATAGCCTTCTTGAAGGACCTAGAGGCCGAGTTTAATTCTCTTTTCAATGTACGGGCGTTTGGATCACTAGATGCGAGTGCATTGGCCCAGGCCTGGTAGCAATCTTGTTTACGGCGAGATGCCGATTTGCAAGAGCGACCAAACCAAGGCTGGGACTTGCCACCCACGGGAACAACGGAGTTTGGAACAAAGAGCTCCATTCCCTGAAGCACCACATCGGCGACAGAGTCAGCACACGCACTAGGATCATTCGCGGAGAAACAAACTCGACTCCAGGGATATGATGAGAAGAAAGTACGCATCCCATCCCAATCTGCAGACTTATAGTGCCAAACGCGACGGTGGCCTGCACGTGGAGGCCGAGGTCGGCGCAAGATTGGCACTGAACTCCGGACTAGGCAGTGGTCGGAAGAGCCCATAGGAGCATCGACATTTACCTGGTAGCCCTCCGGATGGGAAGTCAGCAGAAGGTCCAACAAAGAAGGCGTATGGTCCTCAATATCGGGAATTCGCGTGGGCGATGATACCAATTGAGTGAGGTTATAGGCAAGAGCGAAGTCGTGTACAGATCTACCTGCGTGGTCGGTTGTTCGTGACTTGAGAAATTCAGCATGATGAGCATTGAAGTCACCAAGGACAACAATTTCTGCAGCAGGAGTCTGATTAAGCACGGTGTCAACCGACGACTGAATGTGCTCAAAGAGTCGGTCCGATTCGTCGTTTCCGCTATGGGACCTATACAGGCACGCATAGATGCGCGGGTGGTCGTCGCATTCCACACGTAGCCAAAGGATGGAAAGGTCCCTACCTTCAAGATGACCAAGGCGACGAAAGCAGATATCTTCCCGGATATAAGCGCATACACCAGCGCGGGGTAGAAAATTGTGCTCCAAGCTAAAGCCTGGGTAACTAAGGTATGATGCATCAGACGGTGAAGATATCTGAGTTTCGGTTAGAAACAGTAAGGCCGGCTTCGCCGTTTCGAGGTGGTAGTGCACGGCGTTGATGTTAGAATGAATACCCCTGATATTGCAAAAGTTAACGCGGAGCGTGGAAAGGGGTGCGCTGGTCTTTCTGCTCTTTTTGCCTGGTAAGGAGGTAACGAGCGGTATTTTGCCCTCCCCAGAATACGTAGGGCGGCCCGAACAAGATTGTTCAGGGAGGGATTCTCCAGCATCAATGGAGCTGGTACCCTCCTGGGGTAAATTTCTGTTAAAAACCGCTGCCATGATGCTTAAAGGGAGGGGGGGAATGGGCTACCGGATTCCTCACTCACCCAATGCGAAACGCAAATTAATGCTTCACGCCGGTTTCCTGTGAGGTAGTGGTCCTGCCCCGGACGAACTACAGCCCGTTCGTGCTACATACAGAGACTGTATGCAGCTGTAGTTCTACCACTCTAAACTAATCGCCAGAGCCTCGTTTGTAGACCAGCAGGGTGCACCACGAGCAGTTTTTAATTTATTCATAACCATGGATACAAGTCCTTCAGTCGCAATCTTAAAGTAATATACATTTCAATATAATATAAAACATACATTAAGCAAAAATAAAATAATTATAATAAGATACAGAACTAACTAATATTTTAACTTATTTACTAAGTTTACAATACAATCATACATTTATTCGATCGTTTTTCAAAACAATATTAGAAATAAAATTATTTCTACAGTATTAACAATATAATATCGGAATGAAATAATCTTTGTTAGATAGTAAATCTTCGACACGGCGGGGAACACTAATTGAATGTCCTTGGCCCCTTGGGCGATATCACATAATTCACTGACAACTGACAAGTGTCAATCTTTGAGTACCAAACGTTCGACACTGTAAAATAATATGGTTTATGTCTGCATATTCCATTTTCCTTTGTTTTCTGTGGTCAAATCCCAGTAATCTTGCCACATATTTTTCATTAAAGTTTTAAACTGATGATAATAATCTGTAAAATGAACTTTGAAAGATCCTGTCAGGTCTTCATCATGCTCCTGACGTGCTGCCTCGTCTACAATTTCGTTACCAGTTATGCCACTATGTGAGGGAACCCATACAAATTCAATATGTTTACCAATAGTTCGTAAAAAATCCTTAATCCTATACAAAATATAATTCTGTTTATATACAAAATTGCAATTACATAAAGCAGATAACACACTTTTGGAATCTGAAACTATCAAAATATTTAAATTAATTACATTACATTTTACATATGTCAAAGCAGCCAGAATGGCCCAACTTTCTGCTGTGAAAATACTACAACTATTTGGCATTCTGAAACATTTAGTTACTTTCATTTGTGGGTCATAAAATGCAGCCTTAACATGACAATCACTCTTAGAGCCATCGGTATATCACTACATAGTATAAAACAAAGTCGCTTTCCCTGTCCCTATGTCCCTATGTCCCTATGTCCCTTTGTACGCTTAAATCTTTGAAACTACGCAACGGATTTTGATGCGGTTTTTTTTAATAGATAGAGTGATTCAAGAGGAAGGTTTATATGTATAATAACATCCATTAAATAGTGGAGAAGTACTGTTATTTTTGAGGTTTCTAATGTGATGTCGTAAAAAATTACATTTTTTCCGCTTACATTGCAAACGCAGGCTGAACCCTACGAGTTTTATCAAAATAATGTACTAAGTATTATACACATTGAAAAGGTCTACAGAAAAGTCCGCGATGGTATATGTCTATCTCTTATGGATAACCCACAATAACTTTTTTTTGTCATTTACTTTTTACGACAAATAATGGCTAATTTTCGATGCGATTTTAACCAATACAGCATTAATCCTTAACCAATTAAATACCTTGAATACATTGTTCATTTAATATAGATCTATATGGCCCTTTACACCGTATGATTTAAGTGAATATTTTCGAAGATATTACAGATTTAAAAATTGCGGGACGTAGCGTTTGCGGCGGTACCGGCCGGCCGCCCGGCTATCTATTTTATACCCGTGCGAAGTTTTTATATACCCCCTATGTTTTTATATACAACGTTCACAGTTTTTCTGTAGTGTATTTAGTATCAGCATTGCACCCGTGCGAAGCCGGGGCGGGTCGCTAGTACAATATAAAAATCAGTTTTATTGGATATATATTGTCTGAATTCAAACTTGTTATTAACAGAATCTAAATCACACTTTATATCTAGAAAATTAAGTAATGTATCATAAGGGAATTTGTAAATTGGCCATTTGTTGCTAATGTGCATATCTTTTGTTAGATTTTTTTACATAATTCACTATTGTTATAATTTCAGGCAAATTACCTGAGATAATTGTATTAGCCGTGATGTTGAGAGTACCAGCTGACTGTAGAATTTCGATTGGATGAATGATATTATTTAGAACAATATTATTATTACAAGATAACACCTTTACAATATTGTATTTTAAATTTTGTTTAATTAATATACCTACTCCATTGTGCGTATTTACTGAGTTTTTATATATAAGGTTATATGGTGTAAAATTAGGAATAATACTAGTACTTTTAAGCCAGGTTTCGTTCTATAAACAAATATCTAGATCATGCTCCGAGAGAAATGTTTTTAATAGGGCTTTTTTGCTTTGTAAGCTTTGTATATTAAATTGTAAAATCTTTAAATATGTATCCATTATGTTATTAAATTACTTAATAAAATGTCTTTAATTGTTTTATTTGTTACTGGAGTGCTGTTTTTGCTATTACCAAGCATTATGAGAGACTTGACTAATGCATTTATAATTATTTCATTATCTACAATTTGCTCAAGGTTGAGTGATTTTGAATTAGTGCCAGTAGCTGTGTCAATCGGCTTAACCGGTTTATTAAGAGCTGGGAATCTTTTATCAGGGATAGTGGGTACGGTACTCACCACAGTGGCATATGATCGACTGAGGTTCATGTATTTACTTTTCTTTTCTTCTATTTTTTTTTGTTTTACTGGGCAGTCTCTCGAGATTGCTAAGTGATGACCGCTGCAGTTGATGCATATAATTTCTTCAACATCGCATTCCTTGTATGAGTGCTGTCCAGCACATGAAGAGCACATTTGTGTACCTCTGCAAGCTTTTGCTGAATGATTAAACTTAAGGCATTTATAACATTGTAGCAGGGGTGGGATGTACAACTGGATCGGGTATCTGAACATTTGTATATAAGCATATTGCGGCAGTGTCGTAGTCGCAAAGGTTACTGCAATAGTACCTAATGGTGTCAGTTTTCCATCTACTTTTCTCTGGAATCGTTTTATTGAAATCACTTCCGCATCACAAGTGATAATCTTGTATATCTCTTCATTTGTTAAATCTGTGGGGACATGTCGAATGACCCCAGTGGATTCTGTTAAGTGCGACGGCACAAATGCTTTTAATTTATTTTTTAAAAGAAATTTCTCCATTTTTAAGAAATTGTTAGCTGATACTGCTTTTTTAAATGTAACACCAAGTTTATAAGCATTGACTCTGTGCACACCAGCAACACATTTAACATGCTCAGTGAAAAGTTTAGTAAGCGCTATTGGATTTTTATTACCAACTAGCGGTCCGCCCCGGCTTCGCCCGTGGTACATATTTACGTTTTCTCTACATAAGAACCATCCTCGTACTTCAAGGAATATAATAAAAAAAGAATTATCGAAATCGGTTCAGCCGTTCACACGTGATGCCGTGACAACGCGAAACGGGTGCGGACCCGCCGCCTTTTTATAGCTCCCGCCGCGAAGCGCGTCGAACGCGGCAACTGATACACAAAAATAATCCTTATGGCTGCATGATTCTGTATTCACGCGCGATGACTTATAGCGTATTTCATGTATAACTTTGGTGTTTCTACACCGATTTACATGATTCTTTTTTTATTGAATAGGTAATAATGTTATCTTTTTTTAATTAGGGATGAGTGAGAGTGTTGTAAACGTAAGAGTAGACAAATATAATCAGAAAGCTCCGAATTGCTAAGCTATTGAAGTTTCACGTGTTATTGTGAGTCAATTTTAAAAGATAGACATATGCTGTCTAGGAATTTATTTTTATATAATAATAATAATAATAATTTAAGAACATTTTTGTCGTACATGATTTCTATGTAGCTTTAACCATTAAGGCTGCACACGCGACGGAAGCTTAAAAAATGGAGTAACTTCTCCCGTTTTCCCAATATTTTCCTTCACTGCTCTGCTCATATTGATCGTAGCGTAATAAAAAGCCGTAATACTATAACCTGCCCAGGAGTATGAAGAATAATTGTGCCAAATTTCGTTAAAATCCGTCGTGTAGTTTTTGTTTCTATAACGAATATACAGACAGACAGACAGACAGACAGACAGACAGACAGACAGACAGACAAAAATTTTACTAATTGCATTTTTGGCATCAGTAGCGATCCCTTATCACCCCTCCATAGTTTTTTTTTAAATATATTTCATGTACAGAATTGGCCTCTCTACAGATTTATTATAAGTATAGATTTTTTCACTGTCGAGAGATTCTACGTATACTATACAGTCTGTGCTATGATTATCTGGGAACTGTCTCGTATAATTCGGTTTGGTAAAAATTTTGAAATCAAGATCTTTCTTCGTCGTAGTCAATTTTCTTTTTTTAGTTTCTTTTTCGACGGGGCTTTCGCCACCGTCAGAATCGACTCCCATAATATTTAAAATATATTTTGGTGTGTATTAATTAACTATATAAACAATTATTTACAGTATTTATACAAAATGTTGAAAAATTTAATCGCAGAAAAAATTAAACCTCCCGCTTAGTTTCGACAGTTGACACTATATCCTTGGCTCAAAAATAGAGCTAATGTTGTCATAATCATAAAAAATAAATTTAGAAACTTCATACTATCTCAGTTAACTTTTCCTTTATTAATAAATAAATTAAGACTTAAAGTAGAGCTGAAAATATGTTGAAATGATACTTCTGATCCAACTTTGCTATTAAATGAACTTATTTAACACATTACGATATTTATATACAGGGTGTAATCGTTAAGTGTGCACAGGCGATTATTCCGTAACTATTACAGATATCAAAAAACTTTAAACTGATATCGAAAGTATTTAACCTAATGAGTAAAATGGCCATAATAAATTTTTAAAAATAAAACGAGAAATATCTAAAAAATTAACTTGAAACCCTCCCATACATTTAGTATGAGATACGAATATCCCATGTACATGGGTTGATCCAAAAGTAATGATAATCAATATTAAACAAGGTCATTACAGTTATAATAATTATGTAGTTCTCTAGATAGTCTTCTAACTAGAAAATATACTTCAATATTTTTTTTCCTAAACTTAAAAAAAAAAAACTTTGACTTCATCCACAAAAACCCCTCCACGCGGCCATCACTTCGCTGTCGTCTTAAAATAATTTATTGCTAAGAAAGTGTTTCTTGTGCAGAGGAAAGAGATAAAAGTATGTAAATAGGAGCTAGATCTAAAAAATAGGGTAGGTGTTCAAGCATTTGGAATGCCGATTTTTGAATGGCAGCCATCGCAACTGACGCTTTGTGATCTGGTGCGTTGTCTTGGTGAAACAGCGTTCAGGTCCGCAGTTTGCCAGGTCTCTTTTCCTTACTAACCTACCGCAATCTTTTAATTTGGTCTGTTTAGTAAGAGCCCAATAAAGTGGCTACCTTTTTAAAATATTCCACCATAATTATTCCTTCAGCGTCCCAAAAAACTACCGCTTTAATCTAACCTACTGATTTTCACTTTGAATTTCTTCATCGTCACTTTGGAAGCTCGCATCCAGGACATTGATTGTTTTTTGGTTTCAGCATAAACATGGTGAACTCGGGTAACGTCCATGATCACAAAACGTGACAAAAAATTATCCTGATATCATTAAAAATTTAGAAATTTACCCTCTACATGTCGAATCGTTGTTTCTTCTTTTCGTCGGGAAACATTCTGGCACGCACGGTTCACATTCAAATTAATGTAAATAATTGGAAACGTGGCCTGTTGATATGATTTTTTTGTGATTACTTAGTGAATACATGAGCAAGCAAAAAACATTTATTTTATATTTTTATGTGCACAGGAAATACCCAATTATCATTACGTTTGGATCAACCTAGTTCATTTAATATGAATGATTTTAGCTTTTTCTTTCTTTTTTTGGTTTTCTGCTTTAATTACTTCGCAAATTTGAAGGGAAGTTCATTTAGAAACTGTAAATAGAGCTCCTCATTGTATTGCACAATGAGGACATCACTTCGAAAATCTGCTATGAATACAAAATGTATGGGAAATAAAATGTATGGGAGCGTTTAATGTAACATTTTTGGATATTTCTCGTTTTATTTTTAAAAATTTATTATGGCCATTTTACTCATTAGGTTAAGTACTTTCGATATCAGTTTAAAGTTTTTTGGTATCTGCAATAGTTACGGAATAATCGCTTGTGCACACTTAACGATTACACCCTGTATAAAGGTTTTTCTCAATATATACCTATTTTACATTATTTTCTAAGGGATTATCCAATTGATATTTTCCGGACGATTTATTAAGGAAAATGATTTTTTATTTTTATCACGATTATGCGGTTTTTATTTTATATGCACGTGTTTGTTTTTATTGTATTTTCCTGGTTGTTCTATTTATTGTTGATTAGAATTGCTGATATTTTAAAATCTTAATTATTATATTAATAGGTACGCTGTTGGACGTAGTCTCAGAGGTATTTTAGAGGGTTCCCCATGTGTCGAAATCATGTGAATATAAATAAGTGTTCTAGTACATTGTTATACCTTCTGTTTTATCATTGGATATTGTAGGGCTATAACTATGTAATTTAAATACAGATATAAGCCGTTGTAATAAGCTTATTCTCGACTAAAGCTAGTTTTGATATTTTTGTTATATACAAGCTAGTTTTAATATGAATTTTAGAAGTTATTATATATACCTACACTTATTTATTTTCACTTTACGGTAATGAATATTGTATTATAAAAAATTCGCATCAGTAGTGTCCGAGCTATGCTCGTTTGTAAAACGATACAAAAACGATCGCTTTTTATTACTAGTGTAGGTAAATCTATACTAATATTATAAAGCTGAAGAGTTTGTTTGTTTGAAGTTTTGAACACTTGATCTCAGGAAATACTGGTCCGATTTGAAAAATTCTTTCGGTGTTAGATAGCCCATTCATCGAGGAAGGCTATACAGGGTGTAATCGTTAAGTGTGCACAAGCGATTATTCCGTAACTATTGCAGATATCAAAAAACTTTGAACTGATATCGAAAGTACTTAACCTAATGAGTAAAATGGCCATAATAAATTTTTAAAAAAGACGGGTTGCACTCCGGGAGTGCCGGCAGAAGTGAAAACGCGCGTAGTAGAGAGGGGATAGCTGTCTACTCTCCATCCGTCTTACGCTTTTTCGATCAGGTCACGTGTCCTGACGCGAGTTTAAGATTTTATACCCATTACAGAAAAAGTGCTCAACGCCGCTAAAGAAGTTTTCACTTCAAAAATAAAACGAGAAATATCAAAAAAATTAACTTAAAACCCTCCCATACATTTAGTATGAGATATGAATATCCCATGTACATTTAATATGAAAGATTTTAGCTTTTTCTTTATTTTTTTTGTTTTCTGCTTTAATTACTTCGCAAATTTGAAGGAAATTGCATTTAGAAACTGTAAATAGAGCTCCTCATTGTATTGCACAATGAGGACGTCACTTCGAAAATCTGCTATGAATACAAAATGTATGGGAAATAAAATGTATGGGAGCTTCTGATGTAACATTTTTGGATATTTATCGTTTTATTTTTAAAAATTTTTTATGGCCATTTTGCTCATTAAATAAAAATAAAAATAAATAAAAATAAAAATCGTTTATTAGGTTAAGTACTTTCGATATCAGTTTAAAGTTTTTTGATATCTGCAATAGTTACGGAATAATCGCTTGTGCACACTTAACGATTACACCCTGTATAATATCATCACGCTAAAACCAACAGGAACGGTTTTCCTGAATTTCGCCTAAGTTTGCATAAAATGTTGTTGAGCAAAAGCTTTTTCATACGAATTTCAATTCCCTTCTTCACCCCAAGTGATTTTTGTGACAAAATGCCTATCTGCTTCTCCGAGGCTTAATCTATATTCTTATTGATAAATATTCGTTTAGCGGACAGAAAGTTAGGTTATATTGTGTAAATATAAATGGTATTTTTTACTTTATATTTATCACTACATAGTATAAAACAAAGTCGCTTTCTCTGTCCCTATGTATGCTTAAATCTTTAAAACTACGCAACGGATTTTGATGTGTTTTTTTTAATAGATAGAGTGATTCAAGAGGAAGGTTCTAGTATATAATTTATTATGTTTTAGACAAAGCGGGCGAAGCCGCGGGCGGAAAGCTAGTAGTTTATATAATATTATGTATTGATTACCTACTAGAGCCTATGTTATTTCTACGACTTTTATGTTGCGTACGTATTAAATTGTCTATAAATTCAAATTAAGACATTAATTAATTAGGTACTTTTGTGAAAAATTGATTATACAGATTTAATTTGTTTTGAAAATTGTCAGATAACATTAAATATAATAAAATAAAATGTGTGCGTGTACTAATGTACACACGTAAGAAGTGAAACTTCTTTATGACCTTATTTTTCAAAAAATAATTCACTATAATATGCCACAGAGCAAGTAATATAGTACTATATGATATAACTTCAGAAATACGTCAATCACGCGTGGTAGGGATAAAAACAAGATGGCGCGTAACGGAAAAATGTCACGCGTAACGAAAAAATGTTACACTAAATTTTTTTCCAACCCCGATAAAGAAGTTTCACTTCAAAAATCTAGGCATTCCGTTATAATTCTTAGTATTAAGATTTGAGATTATCGAAAATATGAATGTTAATTTATTGAAACTGCAACACAAATATTTTGCATAGTTTGTTGAACAAGTTGTAAAATTTTTATGTGAAAGCACTGCTCTCTATATACCTACTCTTTAACTTAGCGTATTATCAATTATGTACATCATGTTTTTTAAATAGAAACAATCAACATGTTTGCAATAAACTTCCGAAAGATATTGGTAAGCTTTTGATAATTATGTGATCTAGTTAAATATGTGATTTTATAAATAAATAATCATTTGTTATTATATGAATATTTATGCCGATTAATTGCAATTATAACAGATATTTAACATATTATTAATATGTTAAGTTATACTACCCACGTACCTCAATCAGTAAAAAAAAATATATATGTATTTTTTATGCGTATTACGCGATTAAACGGTACGGTACAGTATGTAGGTAGTTAATTTTTTTTATAAAAATTGGATTATTTTTAATACGAAATGTGACTCATGTAAAAAGGGGGAAATAATTTAAAAAGCTTAAGTATAACATAGTTACTTTATTTAAAATTTTTGTTTATAATTTTAATAGCTTCCTTATTTAATTATTAAATTAACCGCTTCCACCATGTCTGTTCTTGTAAAGGTCGTGGACTGTTCCTGCGGCTCCGGCTGCACCAAGAAGCTTGCCCTGTAAAATAAATTATTATTTAAAAAATCATTTTTTTAATAATTATTGTATGTATGACATAAGATGATAAGAATAAAGACAACAGATTCATAATTTAGTGTAAATTATTCAGCTTTAAGCTCAAAAGAAAAATTTTAAGAGTAGGTATTATCTCGCGATTTAAATCTGTTAAAAATTGCACACTCTTGTAAAGAAGTAACTGCCTTTGAAGGTACGAAAAAAAAACATTTATTTATTCTTATTATATTTTTTCGGTTTTATATTTAGGTAAGTTATATTTAAAAATAGCTAGTATATGTATATAAACATCATTACCAATATCATTACCTATCATCATTACCTATAGGCTCTTATTGAATAGATTCTAAATTGTCTATTAGAAACTTCATTAAATTGTGAATTATTTGATCAAAATATTGCAGACATCACTCTATTAATCTTTTCATTAAAATCACTAATAAATTCAATAGCATCTTAATAATATGAAAAGAAAATAATTGCCTAGACAAAAAAAAAAATCAAGTATAATTTTTTAACGCTAGCAATAAATGAATAACATCAACTTCAAGAATAGATTTCTAAAAATTTAAAATCAACAATAGCAAATATGTCAAAGTTTTTACATAATAATCACTTACGCCGATTTTATCGCCCTTCTTTAAAGCTGCCGTGTTCACTTTAGGGTCTGCAGCACCATGACTTACAAAAATAGCCAATACGGCCATAATCAAAACTAATAAACCGGACAGTTTCATGATTAAGCTTATAAAGTTATAACTTAATATACTTATAATAGAAACTTCTTATACCTTTGGTTAAGATCTAATTAGTGATATCTTAATAGATCACAACTCGCATTTATATAGTTAGAATTCACGCATTTTCCTATTAGTGGATTTTCCATATGGAATCATTTGTTGTTTATACCTATTTGAATGCTGAGTCTTCAGATTCAGATTTGAGCCTGACCGCCTCCTTGGTACAGTGGTTGACGCGTGAGCTTAGAACCGAAGGGTCCTGGGTTCGATTCCCGTTGGAGACGAAGAAAAAAAAATGTCTTGGTCTGGCAGGACACAAGGCTGATTGATCACCTAAAGAAAGTCGATCAGTTAAATAGATGTATGAATAATGCATCTGCCCCTTACCCCACTTGGGGACACGGGACTTCATATAATGCTGAGTCTAGTCTACTATTTGAAACTATTTTATTTATACAGGGTGACTGGAAATTCGACGTGATCCTTCAAAGGGGTTATACTAGAGGTCATTTGCAACAAATTAAGTCCAAGTTAACCAGGGGTCAAAAATGGATGGTTATTGAGCTATGGCGGTTTTTTGATTTTTAAGAAATTTTCTGCCTTTTTACCAAAAATAATAATTATGAAAAAACTACTACACTGTTAACCGAAGAATGAGCGATCACTTTAAAAAAATCTTGCCCAAAACTTGCATCACCTTAAAAAGAAAAGGGTCTTAAGTGGAATAAAACTTATTTTTGTAGTAAATTTTCCATAAGTAGTTGATTATTACTCGAAAAAATGTAGTAAACTTGGTGTACAAATTAAAGACGTAAATTCCTTGTTTCATAAGCTTTCTAAAAAGGCACAAATGTTATCTACTTTTGCATGGGATCGAAATAAAAAGATTAAAGACGTAATTTAAATTTTGATCAAGAAGCCCTTTTGATAGCCCTTTGAAGGATCACGTCGAATTTCCAGTCACCCTGTATAGAACTTTCATTCACACTAATAGATTCCTGAAAGTGACAAAGTGCGACTAAGATCATTATATTTCTAAAATACTTTCCATGGATTACCGTCAGATAGCAAAGGTATATAAAATAGTAACTAAAACTTGTTATATTCAATACTGTATCGAAATATTTTACCCATAAATACTATAAAGCCTACGTCATGTTAACAATATGTTAAGCTATCTTAATAGCCAAGTCATGGGGTTTTATTTTGCTCATCGATCTTGTATTGAATTCATGACGGCCATATTTGAAAAACAGTGACTTGGTAAAATATTTACACGAAGAAAAATAGGAAAATTTGTGTATAAAGTGAAAGTAAAGTTATAGTTATATATAATATAATAAAGTTTATATCAAGTTTTCCGTTATTTGTATTGGATAGGAAATGGTTTTAAAATTCCCTCATTTTTCAAAAAATTTCTCTTTGAAATTGGTATAATATAATATTCGTTTCACAAAGTTCATTTCAAGATTGGTTTCGGTTTGTGATGAAAATGAAAGCTATGGCATTCGAGGCTATATGAAGTTCTCTTTACTTTATTTTTCAAATGGCTGATGAAAATTATGATTGGATTTTTGGAAAAACGTACCTACTTTACTTTAGCTTCAAATAGATTAAGAAGATGCCTATGCCATGATAATAAAAATAATAAACACTTTATTGCACACACAAAACAAAACAAAATCAAACAAAAATAATACACAAACAAAGTAATATGAAGCGAAACAAATAGGCGGCCTTATTGTTAAGAAGCGATATCTTCCAGGCAACCTTAGGATATAGGAAAAATAGAAGAAAAAAAAATCAAGCCATCATGAGTGTCATTGATGTACTTTTAAAATAAAATCTCTCAACGAAATTTTTCCAACTATAAAAACAAAGCAGACTAAATGCTCTCATAATGCATAATCTACTTGCGTACATTTCAGCTGTACTCTGTACTATTAACAACACTAAAATATATGTAGTTCACATAGAACGGAATTCATAAAACGTGTGATGATGAAAATGTATTGAACAGAATATATTATTCACATATTAAATATCTATATATCAGTATTACATACCATGAATTTAAACATAATTAAGGCAAAATGAATTACAAAATTGGTTTATGAAAATATCCTTAATTTTCAGGTTCATTAGGTCTATTTTACTAAATGAAGCTCTAGATAACACGGTTTTTATTTTGAATTTATTGGAAATTTGCCAGAATACAAGAGTACAAGTCATCTTCTTAAATCGTTGGATAATTTCGAAGGAAAAATACAAATGAATAGAAATCTTGCTTGTCATCCTTTTGTAGATTTTAAAAGTTAATTTTCAGAAGGCTGTTGTGTAGAAAGAAAATTGTTAACGATTACTTGCTTAGAATGTTTTTTGTTTAATACGGCTTCTTGGGAAAGATAAAATATGTAGCACAGATAATATATATTTTGTACTTTTTCGATCTTGCATACATTTAAAGACATTTTAAAAGAAGCATGAAATGCCAGTTTTCCGATGAAAAATAAATTATAATTATTTAATGAAAAGGTATTTGAAGTCCTAAAACGATGTGTTAAAATTTCAAATCTTTTTTTTATAAAATAACTAAATAAAGGGATTTTGCGCTAGAACAGTCTATTAAA
>CAJQZM010034299.1:0-24248 GCA_907164665.1 Colias nastes
TACCTTAATATTATAGATGTACCTACCCTATTGCATATATTTTGGAAATACCGGCGAGATACATTCATACCTCCGAGTATTTTAATCATATTTAATAATTACAATTACCTTTTCAATTCATTTCAGCCCAGGAGTGTTATAACTGTAGACGGCAACAAGCTTACACACGTACAAACATTCCAAGATGGCCACAGCATCACATGTATACGGGAATTCTCTCCGAAAGAACTAGTGGTGGTAAAAGAAATGCTATTAAATTATTTTATACGTAATATCGTATCTATATTATGTTTATTACTATAATATATTTAATAAACTTTTGAAAGTCAAACTTCTAAGTTAAAACAAATCTTATTTAAATTATTCTTTTATAAGCTACCTACATAAATATAATAAGTTTTTGGTATGATGCAAATTTAATATGTTGTAAGGTTGTTAGAAAATCTAACTCGCAATCTAACTCGAAATTGAATACCGTCGAGAAATTGTGAACCGCATTATTTTCTTGTTATTAATTAACGCATTAGGTATATTTCGTTAGACTTATAACACAGAATACTTAATAGTAGCTAACGCTACTTATAATACAAACAATATACAGTCAGAAAAATCCTTAATTTGAAATGGTTAACTCACTCAATTAATATTTTGCAGACTATCACCTCTAACTTCTGGCCCGGCACCGCTAAGAGATTCTTCGTCGCTGAATAATTACGAACTATGAAAGTTTTAACAACGAGAATTAATATTTAAGTTCTTATTTATGAAATATAATCTCGCTTTTTACCTACGTACCTAGTGTTTTATTTTTTAATGCAATAAGTTGGTATAAACCCTTTAAGTATAATATAACAACGCATTTAGGATGTTTATGGGCCTACCGCGTTACTGTAGTGCCTCCTTGATGTTTACATTATAATATAGGGTAAATGACTTTTATGCGATAATAAGAAAAAATATTTTTTCTATTAGAGACCGTATAAGTAAAAGTAAATATTGTTTTAAAGGTGTTAAATTATTTTGATAATGTTATTAGCAAACATTGGGTTTGTAAATTATGCTGTAGAAATAAATGTATGAAGGTAATAGGTAATTGTAATACTAACACTAGAATAAGGTTTTACTAATACAATATGGGCTATGTGGCCTGAAATAAATGAATTTTATTTATTATTATTTAAGTAACGATATTGGAACAAAGACTAAACTACTAAATCATCATCATCATCAACCCATATATTATCTACGTTCCCACATATTTTAACATATTCAGATGTAAGTCCTAAACGACGTTCTAATTAATTTCAATATCACGGCTTTGGAAAAAAAATATCTACAAGTTGTATCGCACTGAAAACGAAGAAGAAATTTGTTAAAAGCTTGGACGCGTAGAATTTTTTGCAAAATGCACGATATTAACATTCAGTACGTACTTAGTAAGTAGTTATGTTTTTTTTTTAACATATTTCTTACATGATATAATTTACATTAATGATGCAATCATAAACTCATTCAAGTTTTTCTGTGCACCATAAGCCCACAAACCGCTACATAATTGTTTTCATACTTATTGTTAGTACTTAATCCTAATGAGGGTAGGTACATATAAAATTTTTAGTGACGAGCGACATCGGTAATCTTGCTGGCCGTGTAAACATACAGTATGCTCCTTTAGTGAATCTATAATTTTGTACTATTTGTATTAATATTTAGATAAATATTAGTAATAAGCTCTTATTTTTAATGAATGAACAGATTTATATTTTAGAATTAATATAAGGTTTTTTTTATAATAATTTATTCATATTTACTAAAAAGTATTGCTTTAGTTTGAATTTTAGATTTTTGTGAATAACTGAATCTCTTAAAGATATAGGTGACTTATACCTATAGTTTGTTGATGAGATAGGGTACCATTATAATTTAACGTTCTCTTCCCGTGAAGGTTTGTAAAAGATGGAAGTCTAGCGTAGCGTTTGTGACGCTACGAGTTATTATATTATTATGAGGCGTTTTTTTTAATTTTATTTATGTCAATATTAAAGAATTCCTCTTTTAAAAGTGTAAGATTAATTTTTTCATGTATCGGTATGATTTTACACAAAATTTGATGATTCAATGGTGCTTCTACAGAAGTTTAATTGAATAAATAAAGGTTTGAGTTTATGGTATACTTGCCTCGTCGGTGATCAGCTGTTGCTTAATTTTGTAAGTATCATCTAGGCTAATAGTCCTTTAGATGAAATTCTTCCAATGCGTAATTAAAAGTCGTGACTGGCGCTTTCGCGGATTTACGCTAAAGATAGTGGAAATTGTAGTAACTTTAACCTTTCAAGCCCAAAAGGTACGCTTGAACCAACTGTACTTGTACGCTGAAATTCTAATACTTTTAATCATTATGATTAACTTTTCATCTGGGATTGTTAATATAGGTATATAATATAAAAATTAGTGTGATTTATGGGTACCTATCCTATCTGCACACCTTACTCTTACAAATAAAGAAATAAGTAATTACTTATGTATTCAAGTTCACATTGGCGTCCATATATACACCCAGGTGGGTAACAAACAAATCTCAATAAGTAAGCTTCAAATTACGGCCAAGTGTTTAATAGCTGTGTTTTACCTGAAAATAAAACACATATAAAATACTTACCTATATTTGAAGCTTACACTTCACGTCCACCTGTTGAGGATTTCGACTCAATGAACTACATCTAGCGCCTGCACATTATCGTGCGCCGCGCCACCTGGTGGGAAAGGTGTGCGAGAGACATAGCATACATACGACGGAAAGAGAGGGAAAATAGGTGGAAAAAGCTAGGCACCTTCTCAATAAGTAAGCTTCAAATATAAGTAAGTATTTAATATGTATTTTATTTTCAGGTAAAACACAGCTATTATTTTCTTAAAAATACATTATTAGAATCTTATTTTATTGTGATTTATACGCTTTTCCAAAATTCAAAATTTCCCTCTAGTTTTATATTCCTCCCATTATCAGGTGTCAGAGCAAAATAATATTCTGGTTCTGACTTAAATTCGCAGTCCTCACCCATGACACACCTTATTTATGCTGGTGCTCACTAGTTAAATATAAAGTTTATTCTAGACTTCAAATTGCATGACCAAATAAATCCCCCACAACTAGATATTCGTCAGTAAATACTTTTTTCCTATTATTTTGCGAGCCTACATTTTAGTAAAAGATTTCCTGCCGATTTGTCCTCATAGAGTAAGAGCTCTTAGCCAGTCACAGATTACTAAATATACTAAATAATTGATTACTAATTACTACGCCCATTCTCACCCGACCGTCCTTATCTATGACAAAATGGAAAATATCAAAATAGGGTTTCTACGTATATTGAATGCCCTGTGTTGATAAGCCGGCCAATTCGTAGAACACCAGACAAAAATTAAGATTGAAGAATTGATTGTTCCAAAAAGTAAATCAGGAGTAACAGATAATATAATAATCTCTGATTATGATGCGTTAGTCACAGATAACCATGAATAGGAAGCTAGGTTTTGCCCGTGGTTTTTTATGTGTAGTCGCACGTAGCTTTCGTGAAATTGTATGACTTCTTATGACAATATATAAAAATATTTTTACTATTTTTACAAATAGATAATTAATTGAGCTTAAACGCCTTAAAAACATATTTTAATAGAACCTGATATAAACAAATACGGTCTAATGTTGCGAAAGAATAAATCAAAAAGATGATCAGAATAACATACCTACTCTAGAGTCTAGGTAGGTAACTGAATACCTAACATAGTTTTATTTCATAAACGATGGGTAAATAACTTAATTAGTATAAAAAAATATTATACCTACATACAGAAAAAATCGTTTCGGTTAATAATATAATTATATTATATCGATTAATGATGAGCATTGATATGAACATAAGTAGATATATAATCGGACTCATCACTAATATAAGTCACCCACACATTACATTGTATTATCACTTTGTCGAAGTTCTTTCAAAGCAAAATTACAAAACTATTTGTTCACCATGTCTTTCTTTGGAAAAATGTACAAATTGGACCGCTCCGAAAACTTCGACGCTTTCGCAGAAAGTTTTAGTAAGTAAAATATTAAGAATCATTTTTCATGTAAATTTACCTTTTTTTATTCTTAACTAGCTTTCCACCCGCGGCTTCCCCCGCTTTGTCTAAAACCTAATCTACACTAATATTATAAAGAGGAAAACTTTGTTTGTTTGTTTGATTGTAATGAATAGGCTCATAAACTACTGGACCGATTTTAAAAATTCTTTCACCATTCGAAAGCTACATTATCCACGAGTAATATAGGATATAGTTCCCGTTCCCGTGGAATTTCCGGGATAAAAATCCCGGAAATTCCACGGGAACGGGAACTATGCGAGTTTTTCTTTGAAACCGCGGGCGGAGCCGCCGGCGGAAAGCTAGTAAGTTATATAGTAAAACCTTCCTCTTGAATCACTCTATCTATTAAAAAAAAACAGCATCAAAATCCGTTGCGTAGTTTTAAAAATTTAAGCATACAAAGGGACAGAGAAGGTGACTTTGTTTTATAGTATGTAGTGATTTACTTGTATAATATTATCAGTTGGGATTGATTACTTTGATTGTTTACTTATATCTACATATATAGGGTGTAGGAAATCGTTAAGTGTGCACAGGCGATTATTCCGTAACTATTGCAGATATCAAAAAACTTTAAACTGATATCGAAAGCCCTTTACCTAATGAGTAAAATGTAATAATAACTTTTTAAAAATAAAACGGGAAACATCCAAAAATTTTACATCAAATGTAATATGAAAGGTTTTGATTCTTTTTTTGGCTTTGTGCTTATATTACTTCGCTAATTTTAATGACAATTCATTTGGAAACTGTAAATAGAGCTCGATGTGGAATATAATGGTATTCCAAAACGAGGATGTCACTTTGAACATTTGCTTTGAATACAAAATGTATGGGAAATTAAATGTATGGGCGTGTTTGATGTATTTTTTTTGGATATTTCCCGGTTTATTTATAAAAAGTTATTGTTGTCATTTTACTCATTAGATAGAGAGCTTTCGATATCAGTTTAAAGTTTTTTGATATATTATGCAACAGTTACGGAATAATCGCCTGTGCACACTTAACGATTACACCCTGTATATAGTTATTTATTACATATAATATGGAGATTTTACAGTTATAGGTACACAAATTAATAAACGATATTTTTTTTCTAGAACTCTCACCTCAAGAAACTCAAGCAATAATTAATAGCAAACTGTCACAAAAATTGGATAAAGATGGAGACGAATATATTATTACAACAGTCTACGAAGGAAAAACCTTTGAAAACAAATTCAAGAGCGGCGTCGAGTTTGACGAAATCTTAACACCAGAAGTTATTGTGAGTATCTTTAAATAACAATAAAAAACACTTTTTGATACGCAAGTGATCATAGGAATATTTGTTTATGAACTAGGTATATTTTATAAAAAATACGTCTCAGCAGTCATCTTGATATCAAATCGGTGAAGGCTAATCCCTCACGGTCTCCTCTACTATAAGAGAAGCTTTTTAAGTAACTGGGTTCTAATACCTAGTGAAGCATAATTTTACAAAATATAAGGTGGTCATGAATATTATAAAATGTTGTCAAAAGATACATTAAAAAAGCTACCATCTTTGTAGATATATAATAATTAACTTTTATTTTAACAATAATTAATATAATAAATAAACTACCTGCGTCAGCTTAGACTGACTTATGCCGGTATTTTCAAAAGTTACCTTGTAATACATACTGTGGTAATACAGGTTATACCTAGGTACCTATAGGTAAAAAAATTGCATATTGTTATGATATATCGGCGTGGTGGGTACATATTTCATACCATCGAGTATTTCAATCATAATAATTAATAATTAAAATTATCTATTCAATTTATTTCAGCCCAAAAGTGTTATAACTGTAGACGGCAACAAACTTACACACGTACAAACATTCAAAGATGGCAACAGCATCACGAATGTAAGGGAATACTCTCCGCAAGAACTAGTGGTGGTAAGAAAAATGCTATAAATTATTTCACACGTTAGGTACGTGTATCAATTATTAATATTATGTTGTTTACTACTATAATACATTTAATAAACCTTTAAAAGTCAAATTTCTAAGTTATAACAAATCATAATCATTTTAATTGTTTTATATAATAAATAATTAATAAATAAAGTTCTCGTATATGATGCAAATAAATGCAATCAATCTCGTTAGATTCAAGACTGTATACTGTCAAAAGTTTGTGATCCGTTTCATTTTCTTGCAATTTATTGCATTATATTTCATAACTATAATGCGAACAGATAAATCTTGTAATTGTTTATTATAATGCCTTAATTTCAAATGGTTAACTCACTCAAATAATATTTTACAGACCATCACCTCTAACTTCTGGTCCGGCACTGCCAAGAGATTCTTCGTCGCTGAATAAATACGAACCATGAATGTTTTTAACAACGAGAATTAAATTTTAAGTTCTTATTTATGAAATATAATCTAACTTTTTACCCAGTGTTTTATTTTTTAATGCAATAAGTTGGTATATCTAAACCCTTTAAGTAACGATATTGAACCAAAGACACACCTACTAAATCATCATCATATATTATCTACGTTCCCACTGCTGGGGCCTGGGACTGATCACTGATCAGACCGTAATCCACCACGCTAGTCAAGTGCGGGTTGGAAGATGTCACAGGTCGTCAAACTTTTTTTATTCTTTAACATGTCGGTTTCCTCACGATGTTTTCCTTCACCGTTTCGATGACTAAATAGTTGGACGTAACCAGGAAATAATCAATAAGCATATATCCGTTATCCATTCCACGTCATAATTCCCAAAATCTCATTACTGCGTTGTGCTAATCTTTGATATGTTATTAAATTTACTTTCGTAGTACAAACATTTTACGATAATAATCGCCCCACCTTTAATCTGTATCAGTCCTTAGTGCCTTTTCACACGTTCCGGTTGCCGGGTAGCCGGCGCCGGATACCCGGTGTCAAATAAGCTTTCACATGTCCCGGTTGATGCCGGCAGTATCGGCTAGAGAGCCGACAAGAGTACAGTCTCGTTCTATAGTTTCAAAGATGGACCGTGAACAAATAATTGCAATGTGTCTTTTATATCGAAACTAGCTTTCCACCCGCGGCATCGCCCACGCAGTCAAAGAAAAACCCGCATAGTTCCCGTTCCCGTGGGATTTCCGGAATAAAACCTGTCCTATGTCCCGGGGTAAAAAGTAGCCTATGTCCTTTCTCGGGTATCAAAATATCTCTATACCAAATTTCATGCAAATTGGTTCAGTAGTTAAGGCGTGATTGAGTAACAGACAGACAGACAGAGTTACTTTCGCATTTATAATATTAGTATGGATTATCTGCGCCCGAAAGAAAAATCAAGAAATTATTGGTTTCATCCAATTAATATGAAAAGAGAAGCATTAGGTGCATTCTATACATTATTCCCAGATCTACGAGCACATGAGACAGGTTTTTCAGTTTTCTCTCGCAGACTGTACCTGGGCGACTGACCGGCCGGCGCGTCTGAAAGCTAGTTGCGTGTTCCATACACCACTGTCAGTTCGGCCGCCGGCTAACCGATGCCCGGCGACCGGACGCACAGTGGTGGTTCCGGCGCGCACCCGGCAACCGCCTGCCGGATAGATTACGCCGGAACATGTGAAAGCTATGTACCATGCCCATACACTTCACCACCGGGTAGCCGGCGCCGGATACCCGGTGTCAAATAAGCTTTCACATGTCCCGGTTGATGCCGGCCGCGGCAGTATCGGCTAGTGAGCCGACAAGAGTACAGTCTCGTTCTATAGTTTCAAAGATGGACCGTGAACAAATAATTGCAATGTGGCTTTTATATCTAAGACGAAATTATCTGCGCCGGAAAGAAAAATCAAGAAATTATTGGGTTCATCCAATTAATATGAAAAGAGAAGCATTAGGTGCATTCTATACATTATTCCCAGATCTACGAGCACATGAAGACAGGTTTTTCAAGTATTTACGTACTCTCGCAGACTGTACCTGGGCGACTGACCGGCCGGCGCGTGTGAAAGCTAGTTGCGTGTTCCATACACCACTGTCAGTTCGGCCGCCGGCTAACCGATGCCCGGCGACCGGACGTACAGTGGTGGTTCCGGCGCGCACCCGGCAACCGCCTGCCGGATAGATTACGCCGGTACATGTGAAAGCTATGTACCATGCCCATACACTTCACCACCGGCTAGCCGGCGCCGGCTACCCGGCAGCCGGGTAGTGTGAAAAGGCACTTACGCTTATCAAGAACTTTCATAAAACGTTATAATATAACCACAGTATTACAATATTATTTCCTATATGGTAATACTGTGATATAACGGTGCATTTAAATCAAACGAACACAGAGCTAGAGCAAGAGCATTCTTTCGTTATCTTTTAGTGTACCTAAACGAAAACTCGTATTCAGTGATGTTCAGTATTAGAATATCTATGCAATATTCTAATACTGCACATCTTTTCGAACGCACTAGGAACAACCAGATATATATAAGTTACTCTATGGGAACAACTAAAGAATTGCTCTACGCCGCGGCCGGTTTACACTAAAACAATTTGACATAGTGGGGTTAGAATGAGCATTCGCTCGTTTGATGTACAATATTATATTATTATCATAAATAAGGGGAACTCCTTAATTCCTAGATCAATCAATTTGATCAAATTTTTCTATACTATGGTTTATACTAATATTATAAAGCTTGAGATTGTCTGTTTGATTGCACGCGCTCATCTTAGGAACAATTTTTTTGCATTGATTTCAACATTATATTTTATCATTCGAATTTATTTTTGTACTGCGGCATGCAATGTCAATTCACTGTATTTCATTATAACAAAAACATAACGCTACGAATAATAATATATATTTTATGTCAATCACGTACAGTACTCCCAAACTGATAATGCGCATAGAAAAATTCGTCACTGTTCGGCAACTGTCATATTCCCCGAGCCTCCGAAGACGGTATATGTATCGTCGTCGTCGTCGTCGTCGTCGTTGGCCTATACGTCTATTACAGACGGTTTATGGTGCTATGCCTGAGCAATGCTTTTGGTGTCCAAACAATCCAATGCGAGATCGACATACTTTTCCGCAGGTCGGACAGGGGAAGTTTGCTGGAACAGGTTCGTTTTCGGCTTGGTGACGTTTCATCCTTTTGCTTGCGAGTACTCTGAACCACGCTTCGTCACAGAATCTGCAGCCCTCAGAAACAAGTTTGCGCCAATCAGATCGATCATTAGCGAGCTTCTCCCAGGTTTTATAATCAATATTGAAAGAAGCCATGTCACGTTTTGCACAGTCCTTGAAGCGGAGCAGGGGTCTCCCGATGTCTCTCTTTGCATCGGCGACTGCACCCAGCATAACGCGTCTTGGCAATCGAGAAGGCTCCATCCTGTACACATGCCCTAGCCAACGAAGGCGTCTCTGTTTGAGTATCGTAGTCAGGCTAGGTAGCTGTGCGATTTCAAGAACCTTCTCGTGGGTAATCTTATTTTGCCACGTTATGCCTAAGATCTTGCGTAAGCAGCGCATGTAGAAGGAGTTCAATCGACGCTCTTGTTTTGCATACGACGTCCAGGTTTCAGCCCCATACAAAAGAATGCTCAAGATGGAAGCTTGGAAAACTATCATCTTAGTTTTAATAGTAAGATGTTTGTTTCGCCATACTCTTGTATTAAGCTTCCCAAACATGGTCGCCGCCTTGCCGATACGAATATCGATCTCCGAATTAAGTGAGAGATTGTTCGACACGGTGGACCCTAGATAGCAAAATCTGTCGATTTCTACCAGTGGCGTGCCATTCAGAGATATCGTTGACCCCGCAGGAGCTCCTTGTGATAATATAACTGTCTTGTTGGTATTCACAGACACTGCAAATTTAGAACAAGCTCGTGAGAACTTGTCAATCATTGCCTGGAGCTCGAGCGGAGAATTAGCCAGTAGTGCTGCGTCGTCTGCAAAAAGGAGGTTATCAACGAAGAGGTCCTCACGGTGTTTTTTGGACTTAAGAAGGGAGATGTTAAACATCCTTCCATCCGTCCTAGTGTGCAAGTGAACACCCTGTTGGTCATCATTAAATGCTGCACGCAGCAATAGCGAGAAATATATTCCAAACAGAGTGGGCGCCAAGACGCATCCCTGACGCACACCTCTGCAAACTTTAAACGGCTTCGATGTACTGCCGTTGAAAACTACAATGCCGTTCATGTTTTCGTGGAAGGATTTTATTAGGCATAGGAGTTTAGGCGGGCACCCTATGCTGTCTAATGCTGAATAAAGGCCCTCTCGGCTAACCGTATCGAAGGCTTTGTTAAGATCGACAAACGCCACATACAACGGAGTCTTCTGCTCTCTACACTTCTCCTGTAGCTGACGTAGAGTAAAAATCATGTCTATCGTCGAACGCTGAGGGCGAAAGCCGCATTGGGATTCCGGATAAACACGATTTGCAAGCTTTTGGAGCCTAGATTGAATGACTCGACTAAATAGTTTACCAACAATACTTAGAAGAGAGATACCACGGTAGCTGTTGCAATCACCACGATCTCCTTTTCCTTTGTATATGGTAACAATATTAGCATCTCGCATATCCTGCGGTACTTCACCTGCTTCCCAGCATTTACACAGGAGATTATAAAGCATCGGCTTAACACACTCAAGTTTGATTATTTCGGCTTGGGTTCCATCACAGCCAGGGCTCTTACCAGTTTTCAGTTTGTTTACTGCCTTATTAAACTCCTCTAAAGACGGTAGATCATCTAGCTCTGTCCATACATCTAGTTTAGGCATGATATTAACAGTATCCGGATGTAGAATAGTAGGACTAGAGTAGAGACCGGTGTAGTGCTCAACCCAGCGGTCAAGCTGTTTTTTAGGATCTGTAATAGAGAAGCCGTTTGCGTCCTTAAGGGGCGCTGTCTTTTTCGGGACAGGTCTAAGAACTTGTTTAATACCCTCGTAAACACCACCGATATTTCCGTTATCAGCACACGCTTGAATTTTGAGACCGATGTTAGTCCAGTATAAATTGGCAAAATATCGTACGCTTCGCTGGAGAGATGATTTAGCTGTGCGAAGGTTTCTATCAGTCTCTGTAGAGGAGTGCAAGCGATGCTTAAGAGCAGCCTCACGCTTTGAGTCTAAAAGTGGCTGGAGATATTGGATGTTATTTGCAAACCAATCCTGGGATTTTTTAGTCATGTAGCCAAATGCCTCGCCAGCATCATCAGTCAAAATTTTCTTGATGTTATTCC
Source organism: Colias nastes (assembly GCA_907164665.1). NCBI lineage: Eukaryota > Metazoa > Arthropoda > Insecta > Lepidoptera > Pieridae > Colias > Colias nastes. The sequence goes on from CAJQZM010034299.1 coordinate 11,382, forward strand.
ACTCATCGATTACCGGGGCATCGGGTTCCCACTGGCCTAAGTTAGCTTTAATCAAAGACTCGAATTTTAGACGCATTTCTTCTATTTTTATATTGGCAAGGTTTACTTTTCTTATACCTGGAGTTTGAGAGGTGTGAATCTTTTTATGCGCAATGGCCACTCGTGCTACCACTAGCGAATGATCAGTATCACAGTCAGCGCTATGAAAAGTTCGTGTGTGAAGGATCTCTCGAAGGTCTTTGTAGCGGGAGAGTACGACGTCAAGCTGGTGCCAATGGCCTGATCGTGGATGCTTCCAGGAAACTCTGTGTGACAATTTGCCCTTGAAGAATGTATTGGTCACGCAAAGATGATGATCAGAACAAAACTAAAATAATTGTTGGCCGTTTTCGTTGACGTTGCCTACACCATGATATCCAATACAGTTTGGCCAAGTGGAAAAATCCTGGCCAACTCGGGCATTAAAGTCCCCTAGAATGTATAGGCGGTCACCATTATTGACTTTATTTACTGTCTCGTCCAACTGATTGTAAAATTGGTCTTTTGACTCTTCCGAAGATGTTAGTGTCGGAGCATAAGCTGTGATGAGAGTAGCAAAGCCATGGACAGTGTTGAGTCTCAGGACCATTATGCGCTCTGATACCCCCTGAGGGCTCTCAATGGCTGATAGTAACTCGTTGTGGATCGCGAAACCGACTCCCTGCTGACGAATATCAGTATGACATTTCCCCTTCCAGAAAAAAGTATACGATGATTCACGCAGTGAGCCTTCATCCGGTAGTCTTGTTTCTTGCAAGGCACATATTTTTATTTTAAGTCTGCTCAGCTCCGCATCAATTACAGCAGTTTTGCGCAGGTCTTGCGCGCTATGTAAACCTTCGTAGGTGTCCAGAAGGCCTGTCCTCAAAGTTCGGACATTCCATGTCGCGATGCGCATGGTTTGGCGTTGTTTAGTTATTTTTCTCTTTAATTCGTTATTGGTAGGTGTAACAGACAACGATGCCAGTCATCTAGCCATTGTCTAGTGCTCTCTACACCCTAAAAGAGCAGACAAGCATCGGGACGGATCGATACCTTATTGACCGGGGGCTGCCCGGCTTAAAGCGGGCGGTAATCGAACACTGGATCTTCGATGGATCCTCCCACTGTCAAAAGTGACCCCTAGCGTCGTCACTTACGCCCATTTATGTCGACTTATAACTGGTAACTGCCACTTTCCGTGTTGTTGCCCACGCTGTTAACGTGGGTGGAGTGGCCTCTCCACAGACATAACACCGCCTGGGTCGGTTTTAAGGAAGCGCAGGGTTGCCCAGAGCCTACGCTACCCTCTCGGCATCACTAGCTAATTCCACAGGAATGGCAAGCCAGTACGTGTGGAGCTAGATCTGCTGCAGGAATCTGCCGCGCATTTCAGGTTTGACCTTACTTACGTCTAACGGAGATACCGTTCCGGGTTTGTGTTCAGAGTTTTCCTTCTCCTAGATGGGTTGCGATCCAACGCTTGGAGGCCAATCTCCCCCTTAATAGAGCGATAAGAGATAATATAATAATACGCTCTTTGGGACCTTAGTCGCCTTCTACGACATCCTAGTCTGGAAAATTCTATACTTAGAACTATTAAAGTGTCTTACTGAAGCTGGCGTGATGATGGATGTATGGAAGCTGTTAACATAAGACAAAGTTTAAAATTAAAAAAAAAAAATATTTTCAAACACAAATCTAATCATTAAAATCTCAGTCCAAAGGATTTACAGAATCAGGGATTATCTCTATTTCTGATATCGTAGAATGATCAGAACTTTCATTATGCTCTTATTAACTTTCACTTTCCCCACTGCTATCTGCTACCTGTGTAAATAATCATTTTATCGGAAAATTCAACTTGAACTTGAAACAAAACTAAGAAGGGTATGTAACATCAGCTCAATAAAATTCCATACAGAGATAATACGTGCGGTCACCACCAATATATAAAGACGACTGACGGATGTGACGGATTTTTGAATTTTTTGACTGACAGGCTACCGTCACTTACCGCCCGAATTGTTTTCGATTGTGTATGACTCTGAATTGACTCCTATTTCTTTCGAACAAGGTGCAAGATGCAAGTGCATAGTTTAGGGCACTTACGATTCAATGATTCGGGGTGATTCGGGTGTTTCTGGAAATACGATAATTAGCGAAGATCTGCATGCGCATTATTAATTTTGGAGAACTGTAGGTACCACGACGAAACAGCCCACGAAACGTACATAAGTAATGTAAAAATAAAATAAAAATAAGCATGACACATGAAAAAATTTAAAGAATTAAAAATAAGATAAAATTTGTACGACACTAGTGTCTATTAAAGCCGAAAATTCTTCTAATTTCTGCACGCCTGTATATTAAAAAACGAACATTGATGCTTTATTTTTTTTCTAAACTGATAGGAGTAAAAAATTTATGTACCTAAATATTAAACATGTATTATAGAAAAAACCATGATAAAAAACGAATTCGTGGCGAACTTATTATAAATAAAAAATAAACAATAATTCATAGTTAGTTATGACTTATGGTTCGCGAAATCGAATCTCACCTTTACAGAATGCGCTAAATACCTAAAAGTGCCTCCATCAAACTACTAGTCCTAATTTAATAAAGAAACCATTCCATAGGACTCCTATGGAATGGTTTCTTTATGTAGGTATATAATATAATCAAATGATATAGGCCAAGGTTAATCGGGTTATAAATATACCTAAAAAATACTAAAAGAATAAATGAAAAGTGAAAACGATGATCCATATACAAATAAAATTACTTTCTATCTTACGATGAGTAATATCTTTAGTTATCAATTCTATAGTAAATAATAAACGTACGAAAAACTCGTGGCGGTTAAATTATATTGATATTTGATATCGATTAATGATGGGCTCTAGCTTCTGATATGAACATTGATTAGCGGGTTCTCACCACGAATATAAGTAACCGGTACATTACATTTTTTTATCACTTTGCCGAGTTCCTGTGGAGACAGTTATAATACTATTTCCCAATCATGGCTTACTTTGGAAAGATGTTCAAATTGGAACGCACTGAAAACTTCGAAGATTTCGTCAATAGCCTAAGTAAGTACCTAGTTTTTCATTTCCACAAAAATATTAGGACTTATTATGTTCTTTGTATTGTACTTAACTAGGCAAGGTCTTTTAAATGTTCAGTATTCTTACTACCAAATGTATAGGTACAACATCTATTACCCACATACAATTACGAGATTTATTGACAAAAAACCCACTTTTTTGTTTCTAGAACTCCCACCTGCAGAAACTCAAGCATACATTAATAGCAGATCAACACAAAAATTGGACCAAAATGGTGACGAATATGTTATTACAACGGTCTATGAAGGAAAATCCTTTGAAATGAAATTCAAGAGCGGCGTCGAATTTGACGAAGTTTTAGCCCCAGGAGTTGTTGTGAGTATCTAAATATAAGTAACTTGGTATAATTATTAATGAAGAGTAACTATACCTACATAAAACAGGTCGTAGCTAGTAATAAAATATATAAAATGCATTGCATTTTGCCTGTTGCTATGTCATGTCGGTCTAATCTGTGAAAATGACGGACCTACCAACATATTCAGACCTTAGGTACATCAGCTTAAACCTAAATAAATATTCCATAAGTAAATACCTACCGGTATGTTACCTCCAAAATTCTTAAAATTTTAACCATATTAGTTAGGACTTAGGTACTAGATAATTAATATACTGATTAATTTCATTTTAGCCCAAGAATATAATCACTGTAGAAGGCAACAAGCTTACACAAGTACAAACATTCGACGATGGCAACAGCATCACATTTGTAAGGGAATATTCTCCGGAAGAACTAGTAGTGGTAAGTTGTATGTTATTATATTATTTTACAAATGATAACAATCGAGTACCAGAAAGAACGAAATCATCAACGTCAGAACTCAGAGCTTTTCCTTCCGCGTACTTACGGTGAATTTTTGTGACGATTTATGGTTTATCACCTGCGGTATTCCCAAACAACTATGGCATGGGCGCCTTTAAGAAAAGAGTGTGTTTTTAAAGCACCTGTAACACTATCAGTGTTTATGGGCGGTGGTGACCACCTAACATCACGTGGCCCACCTGCCCGCTTACTTGCTCTTTGTTTATAACATTTTGATTCAGTTTTGTGTACCTATATCAATTATTTTACAGACAATCACCTCCAACTTCTGGTCCGGCACTGCTAAGAGATTCTACGTCGCTCAATAGTCATCAGTGGAGCAGAAACATATTTTAATGTAAAGAGAATAATGTTTAAGTTCTTGTTTACGAAATATAATCTCACTTTTTACGCAGTGTTTTATTTTTAAATGGCATATGAGTAAAAATATTGAACCAGGGAATAAACACCAATCTTTATCATCCCATATAAGTGATTATTTATTAATTCTAATCTTAGAAAATTTGCTCACTTTCGTAGTACAAGCATTTTGCGATAATAATCGCCCTAAATGTGTATCAGTCCTCACGCTTATCAGGATTATTTATGGAAGTGTAAACTGTTAGTAGTCCTGTCTTGCACCCAATGTTCGTTTGTCGCACATGTTTATCAAGTGCCGAGTATCTTATCTATCTGTGCTGTAATTTTTCAATATCCTAAGATTAATTAATCTCAATGTGAGTGACGAAAGGTGACGAATGAGAAATTCTCTTAACAACAATAAAATATGTTCAGCTACACTATATTAATTTTATAATCCAGTCTTTTTAGCAATTTTAAACTCCACTACGGTGTTTTTCTGAAGTTGAAAGAATTCACATTTGATTCACATTTATATGGGGCCGCCTAGAAGGTTATAAAGGTAAAATGTTACCAAAATCAGAATCACGGTTTTTCACTAACAAATATTTCACGATCTATTAAATCTATCTATTAATAAAGATACTTTTTGTACATATAAAAAAATTGTTTTCAGTAGAGTAGATGCTGGTGATAATAAAGTTATTATTGATTGTAATACATGGTAATACTTAATTTTTTTAACTCCCAACCTCATAATTCCCGGTTCAATTGCTCTATGAGCCAGGTTTTTGATAATTTCATACACTCGATAAATATTTATGTATGTTGTTGAGCTACTGAAGAAGTAGATAATGTGAAATTTGCACTAGGCACCTAAAACAAAATGGAAATTTATCATCTGTGCTTTGTCTCATTCACAGTGTATGTCTGTGGTCTTATTAGTTTATCAAAACAGCAGTATCTAGGTATACGTAACTACCTAATTATAAATTATCTGAATAGGAAGAGAAATTGGTCTAGAACAATGCGATTTGGTAGTTAATAAAAAGTGCTACAACCAATTCCAAATTTATTATCCTCAGCATCCGATGAGTAGGAACACAATTTGTTGTAAATGATTTTCTCAGAGCTTATAAAGTTCGAGCCTTTGACAAATCGCGTGTTAGGTATTTGCGAAAGCCTTTGCCTTTATATTTTCAGGGTAATAATAATAATAATAAGGGCGTAGGGATGTGACGACCCCATCGCCCACGGTTGGAATATCTATGGTCTACGTGACAATAGATATTTCACCCGTGCAGTCAGTCAACCCGCAGGACACCTTGTGGCGAGGTGTCGGGGAGTAGCGACCCCGCGGGAACCGAGTGCTCCCGGGGGAGGCCCCTGTCTTCATCTCCGGCTCGCCTTCACCGGCCGGTCGGAGTGAAGCCTGACGAGGACAGGACCCCCACCTCTGGCTTGCCTTAACCGGCCGGCCAGAGTGGAGTCGCGAGAGCTTTTAGCTCGAAGGGTGGATGCGAATCGTAAGTGGCGAGTGGGCACGTGATGCTGGACCCTCAGGGAGCGCGTGATCGTAGTTTAAAGTCCAGGGACGCCTCTCCACCCTTAGCTGCTCACAATATGTTGCCCCCTTGTCGCACTATTGCAGCGACTTATTTCGGGGGCCCATACAGTGAGAGGGCGAGTCACCACCTGCCAACAATTTTTTGCTATATCTTAGTAGAAAGGCAGGTGCCATAGTCTTCCATAGTCCTTAATTCCGGTCCATTAACATCCCATTCCATAGCCCAGTTTATTTTGTTTCCTTATCTTGCAATAGTCCTACATCGGCCGCGGACTGCCCAGGGCTGTATCTCTATAGTGCAGTCATGGGCAGGCTGCGGCTGGTGTCCCACAACACAGTAAAGTTCTCGAAAGGGCCTCTGCGTGTTGGATCCGTGTCCCCACGTAAGCCTTCCAAAGGACCGGGTACCTTCCTTATGATGGTACCCGAGTATTATGGAATTGAGATACATAATAATAAACACTTTATTGCACACACATAACAAAACAAAGAAAAAATAATACACTCAGAGTAATAAGATGCGGTACAATATAGGGTATTATTGAACTACGACTTAGTGCTAGATAATAGTATGAAATATTACCTGATTATTGTCTATTGGTTATTGCGTATACTTTGGGAAAATATTTTCTGTCTAGGTTACGGCTAAGGACAAAAGGACGATGACACGATAGATAAATAATAATATTATCTTAATAATTGGCAATGAATAGGTAGTTACCTACTTATCGCAATGTAATTTTTTTTGACGAAATATTCATCATCACTCATGCTCAATTAAACATTCGATTTTGGATAAGTAGGTACCTACCTATCTGAGTAGGTATCTTGCAAGTAATTATTGCAAAAAATGTCTCATAACATAGTACCCTAAAGCGTCACATTACCGAGATATTTGGAGGTAAATATTCACTTATGAGTACAACGACAAACACTAAAAATAGACTTATTACGTGTCTATATGCATAATATTATCTCCAAATAATCACTCCCAGGTAGATTATTATTATTACAGGAAGAAAGTAGGTATTCATTACATTACTTACATTTTTATGTAATGTATGTATGTTTGTATGTAATGAATGTACCTACTTTCTTCCAATAAACTGTTAATAATAATAATCTACCTGGGAGTGATTATTTGGAGATAATATTATGCATATAGACACGTAATAAGTCAATTTTTAGTGTTTGTCGTTGTACTCATAAGCACAGACTAATAATAATATACTACGTATACAATCATAAGTGAATATTTACCTCCAAATATCTCGGTAATGTGACGCTTTAGGGTACTATGTTATTAGACATTTTTTGTTTGTCTATGTATCCTCTATCCATGCATACAACTTTAATCGTGCGCCGCGATTTTGAAAAAAAATCAAAATGGCGGCGGGTTGATATGCCAGAAAGTTTCAATGCCCTTTGATCTCTCTTGCTACTTCTTCTCTCATCTTTAAACAAATTACCGTTAGAAAATGATAGTACCTGTGCTCTGCAGTTTCACCCGCATTGCTCCACTACTGTTGGTCTTAGCGTGATGATATTATATAGCCTATAGACTTCCTCGATAAATGGGATATCTAACAACGAAAGAATTTTTGAAATCGGACTTCCTGCGATTAGCGCGTTCAAACAAACAAACAACGTTATTCGGTAACGTTTCATTCCTTAATACTAGAATATTTACCTATATTAATTACTCTAAAGTCTAATCCAAATTTTTGATACTCATTTTTAATGAGCAAATTTCATAAGGTGGGGTTTTCAAACAGAATTCGTAGGTGTGGATGAATTGGTTACGAAACTATATCACCGGAATTTTTAATTAACAAAAAAAAAACAGGCATGAGTGAAGGATTATTGAGTGCAACAAGAAAGTGTCTGATATTCACCGATAAAGTAGAAGACTTCCATTTGTTATAAATATGCAAAAAATTGTGTTATCAGTAAGGAAGTCTTATTTAACAACATTAACTATGAGAAATACTTAGAGCATTAAACCAACAGAAATATGATATAAAATTTAAAAAAAAGAAAAATTCGAACCCTCGTCTTTCGTCTTGCCGCAGCGACGCGGACGTCTCTCGGCCACTCGGCCACCCGTGGGCCGTGATCCCGCCGCAGCTGCAGCCGGCAATCGAACTTCTACTCTTGTCTCTCAAGTTTATGAGTTGAAGGCCACACAAAAAATTATTAAACAATTCATTATTTCAATGATTACTTCTAATAATTATTGAAACGATTGTAATGATCGAACCTGGCCTTTGTTCAAATTGATATACCTAAATACTTTTAGGATAGGTACTACAAAACTAAATATCAACTCCAATATATCTTATTAGTCTTATTAGTGCCCTGTTCGCAAATTTCAATCGATGACCACACCTGAGTCTTTAAAAAAAGTATGAGTAAAATATGACTTTGTTTTATTTTAACAAATTTATTAACATTTAGTTAAGTTTGTTTTGAAACATCTGAAAAACAATATACTTCAAGGATTAATAAATTAGATGAAAACAATCTAGATGAGCATCACAAAAGACACATTTAGGCTCAAATGGATAAAGGTCCATGCGTGCAGTTACATTACAACGCATACACACTAAATATTCCATATCTTCAGTCATTGGTGTTAATGTTAATACACAAAACATATTAGTATGTCCACTTTTACATGAGAAGCCTTCTATAACATCATCACAGAATTGACAAACATATTTATTTGTATTCAACTTAGATTTCTCATTATGTATGTCTATTTGCTGAAAATCTATATTGGGTACACAATCACTCAATGATAATTTATATTTTTTACTATAATGCTCAAGAAAATATCTACAGCCAGATAAACATTCAGATTCTAATGTACTAAGCGCATGGTCATTATTCAACATCTCATATATTTCAGTAATACGACTAGAAGCATATGCAGCTAATATTTTATCCTGTATCACAGCAACTGATGTTTCAGGCAACATTCCTTTTGATTTGTTCTTTAAAATACTTTCCAGAATATTATATAATTGTAGTAGAGCTAAGTAGACTTTCATTTTATAAATATCTGTCTCTGCTTCTTTGAAGAAAGATTCATAATCAATTTTTGGCAATTTCTTAGTTTTCATACATTTATATCTTATTAGCTCGATACAATCCCACATTGGAGCCAATTCATTGGATGGGTTCTTAAATATTAAACTATCTACTTCATTCTCTCCGTCAAAATGTAGTGACACTACATACATTTTTAATTGTTCTTTTCTAAACTTTATACTTCTATCAATAAGAGCTATATTACATATTGCATCATTTTCAGTAAAGCAGAGACCATACAATTCATGGTTTGTATAGGTGTCTTTCAGCTGAATTTGTTCAAAATTCATATCTAATGTATTATCGTTAATTAGAATATTCGCTTTATATATGTTCATGTTTATTGTCGCCACAAACAACCCCTCTTTTGCTTTTGTTATTGTTGTTATTCTTTCATCGTTAACAATTTTAACAACTTCCAATACTAAATTAAATTTCTCATCATACATTTGTGCAATAACATGTCTGTGTTTATCAAATACTAGAATTATCTGATTGTCCTTAAGTATATATTTGATATACTTTGGTATTGATCTATCTTTATACTTCCATATAGAAATGGTTGATATTTCTTGTAACTTATCTTCATGTATTTGGCAAACATTTGCAGTTACTTCTCCTAACATATTAGAATACACAAATAAAAAAATATCATTTCCACAGGGTATCCATTCCATAGACATGATGTCTACATCATTTGTTTGTATTTTACCAACATTTTTCACGCTTAAATCACAATCATGAAACAGGAGACACCAAAAATATATACACCCACTTTTCTGAGCAGTAGCAAGGTAACATGATTTATCCCTATTGGTTAGAGGACACCAACAAAATGTGGTGATACTAATGGAATAAACAATTCCTTTCAATTTGTTAAAGTTTATGTGTTTATTCACCGTAGCTGGGATTAGCGACTCTGAAGCTAGATATTGCTTAATGATTGATGAAAAATCAAAAAGGCCCGTCCATACTTTTCGTTGCTTTCCGAAGAAATTTAAATTACCAACACTATTCAATGTTGCTAGGACACTTTGATTATTAAAAATCACATTAGACGGTGACCATTTGAAAGATGTGATATTTGTCAATTCCCTGTTTAAATGATCGCTGTATGGCCATAAGCATGGGTTTGTTATCATTTCTACGAGCTCGATATTTTTTAATCCATCTTTTGAACAGTTCGTCAGGTACTCCACACATGCACTGTTTTTTGGACAGGGTATTGATGATTCCACTAAATTTATTTTCTTGTCAAAGCACTGCAAGTTGTAGGATAATTCCAGAATATGTAAGTGTTTATCTCCGCGTAACGTTATTGCAGAGTTGTGATAGTTCATCATTGTTTCTTCATGTTTACTGATATTAATGCATCTGCGAGATATTTCGTTCAACATTCTTATAACTGATAAGAACTGGACGTTTTAATAGATTATAAATTATAAATATATTGTTATACGAAAAAGGAAGGAATAACTGCCTCATAAATCCTATTTATTTTATTTCAATTAAATTCAAATTTCTCATGTTGCTTTGTTATGACATTTCCGAAATCCGATGTTTCCGATGTTACCAGGGGGGGGACACCTAGAACAAACTGACATTTATAAAAGAAAGCGACGCCATCTATACTTTGGAGCGTAAAAACGTATTAAATCAGTTTATATTAAATCCCCAAAAGATGGCATCGCACTTTCTAAAGTTATCGGAAATTGTATAAAGACATTTAAATAAATGGCAGTTATTCTAGAAACATTGTTTATTTTAATAGATCGAATGCGAAGCTTACCTTTTTTTTTAATTCCATTAAATAATTTTGCGATTTTAATCGTTTCATATGGTATCAAATTAATAAACTTGCAACATTTTCTGAAAGCTTCTCAGTGTTGTCTTTATGAAATCAATGTAGTAAAATAAGACAAATGAAAACCTTTCTATATTCCTTATATTCAAAGTTTAAATGAATTAGAACAATTATCTCAGATTTTTAATTCAGTATCTTATAGAACTATAATTCAGGAAAATATTTTACATAAAAAATACTGCGTCTGATTTAATAAATATTGAAAACATTTTATTAATTGACATGAAAAGTGTTAAATATGATTTATTAATTGGTAACATTGATTGTTTACATCGCAGATCACAAAATGTTATTTTGTAAATTCTGTCATAAAATGGCGGCTACTATACGTGAAGTTTATTAACTTATTATTTAGTTCATTTTGTTGATAATCGTGTGAAGTTTCTAGTTCTCGTGAAAGTGTGGTGAAAGTGCGTTGAATCGAGCCCTACGTTCAGGCTTTCAAAACTTTCTACTGAAAATTATGTGCACGGACAGTTTTGTTTTAGGATCTAAGGTTTTAGGTATATAAAATGTAATATTACAGTGAAAGCATTTAAAGAATAAAGTATTAATTTCTTATAATGTCGTTTTCTTCATTATTCTTAGTAAGTACCTACTTCAATATGTTTTAAGAAATTTGACTGAATAATATTTAGCAATTCCAAATATCTTATTTTTATAGACTCCGTAATATTCATTTAGTGAAACTAATTTATATACTAATAATCTTGTACCTAATTATTACCTATTATAAGTGAAAAGTTTTTTTTAAATCACCAGTCACCTAAATCTTTAAAACACCATTTCATAATCATTTAGATCTTTAGTCTTATTTCTTAAATGTTGAAAATAAATGATATTTCAGTTAGCTCTCCTATTTCAATAGGTAACGACGCAAATATATTATGTGAATTGTGAGCATTTATTCCAGGCACATAATTGATAATATTTTCAATTTTGAAGTTTGATTTCAATTTTCAACTATCAAGTAAAAAAATATATAGGTAGATATTAGTATTACGTACCCTATATATTATTATACTCTTTGGTATTACGTATATGAGTTGTATGTATGTAGGTATATAGAATTAGTTTTAGCCCCAAAATCCAGAGGGCGCATTGTCGCCTGTCAAAGTCAAATAGGTTTGCCTTCATGCTTCAAGAGGGCTCTCTATGCCCTATTATACATTATACTCTTTGGATGTTACCATTTTGTAATTTGTTCTAGGCGTAGAGTGAGGTTCTAGGTTATGTACCACAGAGATACATTTGCAGTATGCCACAGATTAACGCAAAGAGCTTAATATAATCGTGCTTGTGATCGTGCTAGACGGTGCTCAAGTCGGTGCTAGTCACAGGTGCTTAGAGTATATAATATTACAATAGTATAGAGCGCGTGTATTGCACAAATTGCTTAGTGCGCATCGTAGGCAGATGAGCTATAGATACTATATAGATGTGTGTGTGACAAATAGGGATGGGTAGGTATCAATTGCGTGTTGAACTATCGATAAGTTATGTAAATTATAAATATGTATCATAAGTAAATTTTATGTTCAATAAGTTATTAAAGGAAAAATATATGAATAAAGTATAAATATGTAATTTTAAATTTGTTTACCAACTGAATAAAGTTTGTTTATTCCATTTGAATATTTCTTGTATTAATTATAAGTACTTTAAAAAATATGTTTAATTGGAATATCAGAAAAACGTGAGTACTTTTTAAATAATAAAGTTAATAAAATAAAAGATCGGGTTTAGTGCTATTTCTTTAATAATAAATCAAACAATAAAAATAATGTTTTAAAAATGTTAAATAACAATAAGAAATAATTAATAATTTAAAATGATAATATAATAAATATTAATAATTTTTTTATTTAATTTTATCCATTCTACTATCAAAATCTTCAAAATCAATTTAGCGGTTCAGAAAATATATCGTAACATTACATACTTTACATTTACACTATAATACATTCGCATTCATAATATTAGAAAGTGTATCATACAAAACACACCACAAATTTATTTATAATACATT
>CAJQZM010034300.1:0-10555 GCA_907164665.1 Colias nastes
TTACTAATTCGTATATTTGTCCTAATCTTCTATCAAAAATTAATATAACTGATCCGAGGAGATACTCTAGGAAAACCAATGTATTTTTTGTTAAAAGATATAGAACCAATTTAGGCTTCAACAGCGTCATTGCTAGAGTTTGTCGGGAACATAATAGATTATTTAATAGTACAAAAGTTGACATCAACTTTCTTAGTTTGTTTGCATATAAAAACGTTTTACATAAAAATTATACTGATTAGAATAATGTTTTCTGATCAGAATTTATACTACGATTATTAGAAGCTATAATTTCATACAACTCAAAAACGCATGTTGTATTTGCCTGTAATTGGATCTACATCTTGCTATGCATGCTAATTATGTCACATACTCAAAATATATTATAAATATAAGATGTACATCTGTTGGCAAATCAAATCAAATAAATAAATAAATAAAATACGACGTACAATTGAAGTTTGGTCCATTGAAAAGTTACATTTGGGGTTGCATTTTTTAGAGGACGCAATTTTATTTTTTTGATGTGTAGGGGTGGTCAGTGTGAAGCTATCACCAAGTTTGTGGGGTCGCCACCCTTGTCCCACGGCCGCCATCTTGAAAATAGCGGTTGATATGGTTTTTACGATATATCTCTTAAACTATTTATTTGATAAAAAAAATTTGTTTACATTATTTGTTGCAAATTAAATACTCTACATTTCTACAACTTTGATCCTGCAACTTTTTGTCGTAGAACTATAAATAAAAAAGTTATAAGCGAAAATGTTCAGAAATTAGAGATATTTATATTTCTCAATAAAACTTTTTTTTTATAATTTTACGTAGAAATGATATTTGACCATTTTTGTAGATTGTTTTTCGAGGAACAACTTTTATATACAACAGTTTTTCATTAATTAAATAGCTAAGGTTTTACAGCGCTCCGAAGTGAGTACTAATTTTCAGTACTCTGAACTATACAGTATACTTATATTATGTGTGTACTAATAATAATTTGTCATCAGTAATGGTTTTTTTTGTTATTATAATATTTTTAATAATTAATTTTGCAATATCACTAATAATTAATTATTGAATCTTTTCCCCACCACCCAGGAGGTAGAGTCTGGAAGCGCGACTTTTTTTTACGTCGAAAAGCAGGTCTGAAATGTTCTGCAGTGTGCTTCTATTGTTCTGGAGTATGAGAAAAGAGCCAATAGCCAATATATGTATAGTTAAGAGTACTGAAAAATAGTACTCACTTCAGAGCGCTGTAAAACCTTAGTTATTGACGTTATGAAAAAATGTTGCACATAAAAGTTGTTCCTCGAAAAACAATCTACAAAAATGGTCTGATATCATTTCTTCGTAAAATGATAAAAAAAAGTTTTATTGAAAAATATAAATGGCTCTAATTTCTGAACATTTTCGCTTATAACTTTTTTATTTATAGTTCTACGACTAAAAGTTACTACACCAAAGTTGTAGAGAATTTAATTTGCAACAAATAATGTTAACGATATTTTTTTATCAGTTAAATAGTTTAAGAGATATATCGTAAAAACCATTTCAACCGCTATTTTTCAAGATGGCGGCCGTGGGACAAGGGTGGCAACCCCACAAACTTGGTTTTAGCTTCACACTGACCCCCCCTACACATCAAAAAAACAAAATTGCGTCCTCTAAAAAACGCAAGGTTAGGGCTAAAAAATGTAACATTTCAATGGATCATTGGCAGTAGCCTTGACTCCGGTGAATAGTACGAGTAGAAATAGACAGAAGCGATGTTTAATTCAAAACGTTAACAATTACCCGACAATCATAGCTGTACAAGAATGTGTGTTACGCCAATTAGTATCAGATAAAAAAAATGATCTTTTTATAGATAGTTTAAGAGCTCTGCATGGTCAGCTAAAATATGCCCTATCTTCACATGACGGCGTCCAAAGTAATTGATGTACTACATTTTACAAGGTACGCTCACAAGAAAAGCGATTGTGTATCGAATAACATACTCAGCAGTTAGGGGTCTTCTTGAATTGCCAAATTACTTTTAACTAGACTCTCTTCAAGGGCTTATCGAGTGGTCGGATCGAAGGATTATTACTGGTAATCCGGTTTCAACATTTAGAAATTTCAGGAATTATTTGAGGTTCTTTTTACATGAAAAGGTATAAAATATAAATGCCTCGTTGTGCTTTTATTTTATCCCTTTCTTTACAACTTTCTAAAAATAAAACTGGAATCTTGGATAAACTCCTACTTGCTCCGGCTTGCTTTGTCTTCATTTTTTCAAGTACCTTTCAATTGTGATCTATTTGTACTTTTTTATTTGATTTGTACCTTTCAATTGTGATCTATTTTAGTATCTACCTATTTCAGTTGGTGAGTTTTTACTCGCTCAGTGCAATACAATTTTCTTTCTCCAAAAATATACAAAAGCAAATAACTTGACAGCTTTAAAGCTACATAAGAACCAAACACCGCATTTACATACGTGAAAAAAACAATTTACATACGAACAATGACTCCCTCCCACGTTCTATTCCGTGCTGAAATTGAACCACTCTTTAGCCGACGAAAGTGCGGAACATTTACAGAACACTGCGTCAATGGAGTCGCATTGTAAACATTTAAGTATGTGTGTCGAAGCAGTGCGACATCCCGTTACCTGCGACCTTGTGGATTTAGAACAAGTTTATACTACAATACCTCGGGGCTTAGTGAATTATTGGATTAATGTGCAAACTACATATAAAAATACTGATACTTACTTGTATGGTTTAGATTGTTTTAAATACAATAGCGGTAAATTTTGCGGTGAGAGAATTAGCCGTATGGATAACTGTCAAATATGTATTAATTTGTGGTCTTGGATATATGGTTTCAGAGCTTGGACAATTTATCTAATTAGTTATAATTAATACTTATTTTTGCTTTGAAAATTGGATAGTTAGTATATAAATTTAATTTGCTATAAAATGCGTAAAATTTATGACGTAATTAACAATAACCTTCGACGCAACAAAAACATGTTTTGAAATAAAGTCTAAACATTAACTTTGCTGGCTAATAAATATAAGCTTACAATAACCATCTACAGACCATATTTGATCCTACTGACACATGCCTCTCATGAAAGTTTAGAATCCTACACGCTAGTAGGCAATAGTGCGGGTTGGTAAATATCACATGTCGCTGATTTTGTTTATTTTCCTTGTTGTTTCTTCACTATGTATTCCTTAAATTATTCCGGCACTGGAGATGTAGGAAGCACGTATATAAATTGAAAAGAAATCGCTCGTCTACTATTGAAAATCCAATTTCCGTCTATATTGAAATTGAAGAAGTAAACTAAATGTGGTCACTGCCATATCTATCTACTTATTCGATATTAATAAATCAATGAAAAAGTTGTAAACAGCTAAATGGAAAAACATTAACTTCCGAAGACCGGTTATTTATAAGAATTATGAAATTGATTTATTACGCTAAAAAGTCTATAAATGTAGCTACGTAATGTTGCAATCGTGAATTATAATGAACGGCTAAACTGTACATTATAGGGCGTGGAGTTGAGAGTCGTAAATTTTTTTGTGGTTAGCTATTGTCCTATGGAACCTAAATCTGAAATTTCATTTGACGGAAACTTTTAGTTTTTGTGTTACGAATTTTTTGAAAATCGGAAAATTTTACTCCATTTTAGCTTTGAAACGCGAACTTACTGTTATGACAGTGTCAAATTGACATACAGCGATTGTCAAACGCGTTTCATTTCAGGTAAAACATTACTTTCTAACAAAAAAAATATTATAATTTAAATTTTATTTATGAAATTTGTATATTTTTTAACAACAACATTAAAAATAATTATTATTAAGTATAGTTATTGTAAAATAGATTAAATAAAATAAAATTATTAATATTCGCAATGTATAATTCAACAAAAATATTAATTGTATGCTTTGTACCGTGGAACAAAACAATAACGACGTCATTTTCAGTTACCGTTCGTTTGCCGTCTTTCAGTCGAGATCGTTTCGTGCGTACTCCTGTTAAGCCCTAAAACTGTACAAAACTATTAAACTTTTACTTTTAGTATTCAAATAGGTAGCGAGGAGCGAAGCGACGAGCGTCTTAGGTTAACATTTGAACTGCCGCACGAGCCGAGCGAGCGAAGCGAGCGTGCCGCGGCAGCGGCCGGCGAGTGCCAGAAGCGACTTTAGGGCGATTACCACTCAAACAAAAAAAAAAAAACTACAGGTTAAGAAACTTAAAAGAAAAGCAGTTTACTATGAAAAGTCCCTTTATCGATTAGACACCTCAAAATAATGAAATTCAGGGAGCATGTTTCAAAAATTTAACCATAATGTCTATTACATTAAATCTCAAAATCTGTCATATTTCAAATCAAAGAACTAATGCAATATTACTAGTATTGAAAACTATTATTGTAAAGTAATAATTAATATTAATTGCTTCAGATCAATGTGGAACAGGAAAAAAATACATGCTTTAGTTATAAATTGATGTTAATTTGCATCCTTGCCTGCCAAAAAGTGTTAACAATCCAACATAACCTCAAAAACTTCATTTGTAAATATCTCGAAAACTATTAATTTCCGTCCCCCCCCCTTAATAGGGGAAGTTCCTAGTACCCACCCCTCTCCCTCCACCCCCCACCACCTCCAAATTCCACGCCCTATAATGTACAGTTTTACCTAATGAACATTCGCACATGTGCCCAGTGATATTTTTAATTAAAAAAGGGTAGATAAGTTACCAAAACCGCATTTGATGTTCAAGAATGGCATACTATCGCACACACAAAATAAAGAAGTCAAAGTAAGATGGCATCATTCAAATGTTGTGAGCGAAAACGAGACAACAGAAGTCAAATGTGGCTAATTAGACACATTTAATGTTGTGTCAAGTGCTACTTCTGGTAAGCTAATAAGTATCTTTTGTACTCATAATATAATTGAATGTACCAGTATAATTTCGTAAGGTACTTCTTGACATGACACCCAATACGTGTTGCTTTCAAGCTACCCTCCTTAAAATTTTCGGCAGCGAATAATTAAAAGACATTTTTACGGGCTCCGTACCCCATACCAGGTATGAGGTAACCTGGTATTCAGCACGTACTATGAACGCCATACAACAGTTTATTATTTCCACTTCAATTGTTATTTGCCCAGTAACAATTGCAGTGAATTAAGCTGGGTGCGAGCGGAACCGCCGGCAATTTCGAAATCGACTGATATTACGTGCCATTTACATATAGGTAACTATGGTTTATCTACGTAAGTAATCTTTTACATTTTATTTTAATGGTTTTAAAATATGAGGCCTTTTTAATACGTAGGATGAGGTACATAGTTAAACTGCAACATTATGATGATAATATTATTTATTATCTTCGAAACAAGCGTAAAAAGTTTGAAAGTCTCTTACAGTGATAGTGGAGTGTGTTTACTGTTTATCAATGTATTTCTCAGAAACTATATAAGGAAGAAGCTGTAATATCAATCGTTCGAAATCGCAGAGCAATAAAAAAAGATTTAAAAAATTCTGAAGTTTAAAAGACACTGACCAAATTTTTGAAAGTTTAGCTACATCGACTTTTTTGGACAAACGTCGCAATATACATTCATATCCGCTGATCGTGTTAAATATACCGTTATAGACTTGTCCGAATGGAAAGAAGAAAAAACTCGGCGTATTGTGATCGATTTATTTATTTTTTGTCTCCTTGAACCCATGACCTATCCACTATAAACTTGTTGGAAGTGGTATTAAGAATAACAAACTTACGTGTTTCTCTGTAAAGATAATATAAGTAGTATTTGTATTTTAAAATACATTTCTATGTGTGATGTTATTTAAAATTAGTATTTTCTAGTGTTTGATTTTACGCGAGTATTGTACATTTAGAAATAAAAAATTGAAATCGCGTTTAAAATCCATTAAAAAATCTTTATTTAAAATTATTTTACATGTTTTAAGAATCCCCAATAATCGCTAGATTATGGTAGAAACATTAAAATTAATGTCCGGCTGTATTTCAATTGCGCATAATCTGAACCATATCTAAATCGGAATATCGAGCTTTTCACAGGCGGACAGGCCTCATAAAATAGTGGACTATTAAATTAAATAAATACATAAATATTTTAACACTATTCTGCAATATCTACTTGAAAAGCGGTCTGTTATAATAATATCAAGTAACGCGATACAAAAACAATTTTTCTCGAAGATTCCGCTGACATTGTCCAAGGACATTGGCCGTGAACAAACATTGTTGTTACCACATCATTGTCTGTTGCATCAATGATAACATACATTTAACCTTTTTAAGCTATTGCATAGCTTCTATCGCGGGCCTTGAGCGCGGGGACCGAATCGAGAAATTCCGTAACGAAAAAACCTCACGCTCCCCACTCCGACGGGCTCAGAGGTGTGGCTTGAAGGCATGCTATGCAATAGCTTTACCGCGGCAGTCCCCGAGTGCCACACGTCTTTTTATTCTTTATATCAACAACATGGACGAAAAGAAATAATACACGCTAATTAATATTTGTTCAGCTTGATTCATAATGCGTTATAAGCAAGCCAAATATTGAATTTGGTTTAAAAAAACATACAATTTTATAAAGCTGCGTCCAAACGGGACTAATGTGTGCTAATGTATTCGCAATGTAAGGTAGGTATCTCAGTTTTAAGTATATTATATTTATATTTCATAGACTACTTGCAATTATTACGTGAATTATACGTGATAATTGAATTTTAAAGGTAGTGCGCTTAGGTGGTGCGTAGGTATTCCCTTGATTATCATGGCAGAATTTTGAACTTAATTACGAGGTAATTTCTTTTAAGGTTTCATATTCATTCATATACACTAATACTAATATATTTTCCACCAACTACTAACGGTGTGGAAGAGGCATTACAAAAACTAATATTCTCAAGTTCACAACAGGCAACAGCTCTACTGATTATTTTACTAATATAAAATATATCATGACCACGAATAATATACCTGTATCTAGCTATCTATACTATATACGGTATATATACCTATACATGTTTCTAAATACGAAGGATGTTGTTTATTTTTTGAAAATATTAAATAATTAGTTAGCCTGTAAGTATGCATTTAATATAGATATACATTTAATATTCTATTTACACGACAAAAGGGATAAGTACAGTTACAGTTTTGATGAATTTAGTCTGGTGGTTGTTATATGCTATTAATTTCAAATAAGAGAAGCTATAACTACAAACCTGTGTACATACTACGAAAAGAGAACCTGTTCCAATCTCCATGTCAAATCGAATTATTTCAATGAATAGTAACAATGTAATTGGAACCGTGAAGTTACGAAATCCCCACGGAGGTGTTGAATAAGGATGAAGATATCGTAATTTCGGAAAACCAAATGAATCTAAGTTAAATCAAATGTAAGATGACATCAAAACCAGTTTTGTATTACGTGATTACGTCTGGTTATGATCCGGCTTCAATACAAACATTTTTCTAAACACAATTAACGTAATGTATGGCAGCTTTTAATATTTGAGTATATTTATCATTTATTTACAATATTACGAGATATCCCTGATTAAATAAAAGGACAAAATAATGTACCTATGTCCCTTTTTCATTTAATAATCATATTATCACAGTTGTACATAATATTATATTATTCCTAGATAACAGATTGTCGGATTTTTTAACAGATTTTAAACACGATTTATTCACCCCACTTGCAGTTTTAACACTTTACAGTGAGTGTGGTCACGGACCACGGTCAATCTGACCATGACCACGCTTACTAAGTATTTGGTGAATTAATTATATTATGTACCACTTAAAAATCGGTTAAAATCCGTAATACAAAATACATTTTTAACATCCTAAACTAAAAGAGACAATCGAAAATCGGGTATATCATTTATATTAAAAGTACATACATACTATAAAATATGCGATCTTGTACAGAATTCTAAAACAACACAAGAAAGACAATTTCTGACTCATTAATTAGGTACTTATTTACACATCATATTTTAATAAAAAAATGAATAAAAATATTTATTTTCATTAATTCATATCAATAAAATTAACCACTAATTGCCGATTACCTCCAACCTACCACATAAATAGCTTTACCATAAACTCAATCATTTACGTAATATTGTGTACGTAGGCGGCATGGACGCCGGCGCCGTTCGGTCATCGACCATGCGAAATCGTTGTCACTCCCTGAAGAAAGTCTCTGTTATGTTATGTATCCCGTGAAGAAAAAATGTCATAAAAATCGAGCATTGAGTATTTTCTTATGTTAAGAATTTTACTTTGCTTCCAATCACTTTCAAGTTTTATGTATGTATTGATTTAGGACAAAAATGAAGTGGCTCGTTCAAGTAATTCTTAGTTCAAAGGTAAGTTATCAAATGGTTATATGTAATAATAATGAAAATATATAATTAGTGTAAAATATGGAACATACATCAAATCTATACTAATATTATAAAGCTGAATAGTTTGTTTGTTTGAACGCGCTAATCTCGTGAACTACTGGTCCGATTTGAAAAATTCTTTTGATGTTAGATAGCCTATTTATCGAGGAAGGCTATATATTATCATCACGCTGAGGCCAACAGGAGCGAAGCCACGCGGGTGAAACCGCGCGGCATAGCTACTAGCTAGTAATACATAATATTATGATCATGTATATATATTATGATCATGTACATGTATATTGTATTATGACTATACGTTATTCCTATCTAAAAAATTTAGCATTCTCCATTCAATGGTAGTATGTTAATGCATTATGATCTTTTCAAATATCATCACTACATAGTATAAAACAAAGTCACTTTCTCTGTCACTATTTCCCTATGTCCCTTTGTATGCTTAAATCTTTAAAACTACTCAACGGATTTTGATGCGTTTTTTTTAATAGATAGAGTGATTCAAGAGGAAGGTTTTAGTATATAATTTATTAGGTTTTAGACAAAGCGGGCGAAGCCGCGGGCGGTAAGCTAGTTGTTGATAAAATATAATTGTACACATTTTGGTATTTAATTATGTGAGACCAGAAATAATTATGTAGGAAGTTGTTATGATATCTTAAATACAATGCAAGGTTATCTTCAATGTTGGAATTATTTTTAATGAAGAATTTACTTTGAGCTATTTTTTTCAATGATGAAAGTGTATGAAAAATTCAATTGATGTAATAAAAATATACATAGTATCACCATGACATAGAATGAGTGTAAAATTATACATACAATGATACATACAATTTTTGAGGGGTGAAACAACCATTCGAACGCAAACTCACGCAAAATTCCTTCTGCTAGACCAATTTTGATAAAAATTGTAAATGTCTATACTCTTAATTATAGACTAAGATATAAGTGTAAGTAGTAGATAATTTTTTATACTGCTGAGTTTTAACAGTATCTAGGCCGAACAATATTTTCGAGATCACATAGTATTTATTAATCAAATAGAATAACCATAATATCAATGAAAACCGGAAATAGAAAACACAACATGCATTTTAAATTAATAATCTTATCAATATCGGATTATATAATATGTACCTAATATTATTAAGGGCCCTTAGTAGGTGAAAACGGCAAAATGGACTGTTATCTATGAGCTATAATTGAAAATATTGAAGTTTTTTCACACTGAAATTTCTCAGAACGTATGTGTGATGGGATGACTGTTTCCAAAACACGATTGGAAAAACTTTGCTCAATAAAAAAAAATCCTGAAGTTACCTCTAAAATATCATATAAATGCTTATTACAACTTAAATTAGTATTTTACGATAATAATTCGTATAAAATTACAAATACATAGGTATAATACCTTCTCGATTTCGTGACTGTTTTAGATTTAGAAAATACTAAATATTTTCATTCACTTTATGATAAAAATGTGAATGGCGCTTACGATTTTTAGTTTCGAGCATGTTCATTCCATACTAACAAGGACCCCCTCACCCCTTACCTCAGGCCCGAATAGCTGAAGACAAAGCGAGTGAGGTCATGGGCAGAAAGCTAGTTAAATATAATTTTTAATATTGCATTATACACAGCATATACAGTTACATTTTTATAGATATACACTAACAATGTAGGTTACCGACATTCACTTGATATGCAAAATAGTGAAATAATTCGACATATTATGCTATTTCATAAAAATATTTAGGTATAAAATATTCAATTCTAATAAACTTACCTCTTTCACAGTTTCACGTTTGTGCCTGATTTCTGGGTCTGTATAAGAGTCCATCAGCGGTAAGACATACTTATTGACTCCTGCCAAGTATTTTTCACCAGAGGGAGAAACATCTTTGCCTGCATTATTTGCAACATTGGGTTCTTCAATAGCATCCACGGGGGCTTTGCTAGGTCCTCGAGAAGACGATACGGAAGGTGCGACATCAAATTGCGGTCTCTCTAGCACTTTCATACCCATGTCTTCATTTATCTTAGCTCGTAGGCGATTCCTGTCTTCCACAATATGAGG
>CAJQZM010034301.1:0-12419 GCA_907164665.1 Colias nastes
TTATGTCTTATTGCACTTTATATTAAGTATAGGTATAAATATAATTAATTTGAAAACCTGTTTTTCAATTAGGAACCCTATTTAGTGCGGTTGTATTCTAATAATGCGTTAATGACATACAATCATGAAGATCAGTGGAAAGTTTATCGTATAGGAGGTAGCAACGTTGACAAGAGAGAATTTTAGTATAGTTGGTTCTTTGATATGCTGTTCCTCTTGCTATTTCGGTTATAGTCCGGGCTGTCTGGCTGGTCGCAGTGGTTGCGTTTATTAGTGCGCATCTTATCTGCACAGGAAAATATCCTTAATTTAAAGTCATTTTTTAACGCGTAATTTTTAATCTTTTGCCTTTAGATAGATCCATCAGACATACATTTTTTATTGCAAGACGTTTTTTTCGTTGTTAAATAGGTGCCAGACGCAATTTTTATTTCAAAATAATTAAAATATCATCGAAATAAGTGAAATTCCATCAACATGAGTCCCCGTGAAGGATAAGTAATCACTGTGTTACTTATACTATATATAATATTCATTTTACTATTTACAATTTTTTTGCAACAATCTACCATGGTGCCTCCTTTTCCCAACGAACCTCAAATAGAACGTTAAATGTAAATTGATAAAAACCAAATACATATCATCAAATTCATATTAATACCCAAAAGTGTAATAAATATGAAAGCATCTATTAAAAATATTAGTTTACTAATTATTTAATATAAGTATTAAAAAAGGATAATATAATATTATAAGTAATAAAGTTATTAGTTACTTATCTTTTAAGCGGACTCATGTTGATGTAATTTCACTTATTTCGATGACATTTTAATTATTTTAAATAAAAAATTGCGTATGGCACCCATTTAACAACGAATAAAACGTCTTGCAATAAAAAAATTATGTCTGATGGATCTATCTAAAGGCAAAAGATTAAAAATTACGCGTTAAAAAATGACTAAAGTTAAGTATATCTTCCTGTGCAGATAAGATGCGCACTAATAAACGCAACCACTACCGCCAGCCAGACTGCCCGGACTCTACCCGAAATAGCAAGAGAAACAGCATATCAAAAACCCAACTATACTAAAATGACTTTTTTTTAAACGTTGGTAGCTCCCGTACCATTATATCAATTAAAATCGTTAATTGGGCAATAATAAGCTTACCTTTTATTAGTATGAATAAAAGAGTAGTGTGGAATCTCTGAAGAAGTAAATAACACCAATAAAGATTTCCATTAATAAGTTAAGGGCAAGCTCCCTAAATTTTATGTGAATTTGCATCAATATTCTGAAACAGTCACACATACAATCAAAATGGAAATTTAGTATATGATTTATTGGGTCTTTTTCTTTCGATGTACAAGACAGAAACATAATTGTAACATTTTCGCTCGATTCAATTTTTATTCAAAAATGATGCCTTTTTTAAGGATTATTACATTTTTTTAAAGATTTACTTGGACTTTATGTCTAAAATAAATGTTAACAGTAAGAAAATAGAGTTTACTATTGAAGACCAAGATATTTTTTCTCTAGATCAATTATTACTTTAGTTATAAACGAAATAAGAATTGAGACTTACTTTTCGAGCTCGAACGCGATCAAAGAGCGCACGCGTTATTCAACTTTATTACGGCTGTATTAGCGTCTAGTACCGTAACCGGTCTCTCAGTGCCAGAAATGAGAAAGGGAGCCTCCTCTTAAGTACGACATTAATACCTGATAAGTATGAATCAATTGTGATTCATAAAATATTAGAAACTAGCTTCCGCCCGCGGCTTCGCCCGCGTGGTGTTTTGATAAAAGGTACCCTATGTTCTTTCTCAGGGTCTAAAGATTGTCTGTGCCAAATTTCATCAAAATCAGTTGAGAGGTTTAAGCGGGAAAGCGTAACAGACAGACAGACAGACAGAGTTACTTTCGCATTTATTATATTATTAGTAGGGATGTTATTTAGGAAATACCTTATTTGAGAAATATGTTAAGTAATATACAATTATATTTAATAAGGTGGAAGATGATGTTAGAAATTATTACTTAACTCTAGATTTTGCACGCTCTGACAATTTTTGTATTTTAAAAAACTGAAATGTGTATAAAATAAACGTATCAAATATTTATGAATGAAAATTATTAATTTGATTTTTTGAAGTGAAACAAGGTCGCGTAATGGCAAGACCGCCACGTCATGGAGTAAGACGACGATTTTGGTATCAATGAATCTTGCCAAAGAAGTTTCACTTCTGACACGTCGTGTGCTCGGCACTCACGGTATTTTTTTTTATTCGTAGAAATAACACAAGCAAATCGAATGTTGCAACAGTTAACGTAATACAAAATTTCACTGCAAAAATAACTGCTTATCATTCAGTATCAATAATACTTGAGATGCTATTCAAGTATATAATATATTTTGATCGAGACACTTATCTATTACGAAACGTTATCATTTAGCCAAGTTTATGTAATATTTTACGTATTTTGTTTACGTTGTGATAGAAAATTTAGGTGTGGGCGGTTATTTATATTTTATAGCGTTAATATTTTATCTTTCTGGAAAATGCAGACTACCGAAACGTTGGATTATCATGTAGAAAGTAAAGATGTAAACTTTTAGAATCAAACATGCCATTAAAGGCATTAGTCAAGTTATACGATCCTAAAATTTTTGTATATATCGTGAGTCGTGACCGTCATTTTATTAGTAACTAGCTGTGCTCCGCGGTTCTACCCGCAGAGCTCCGATGCTGTTGGTCGTAGCGTGATATACAGCCAAGAAAAGAATTGTTCAAATCGGACCAGTAGTTTCTGAGATTAGCGCGTTCAAACAAACAAACAAACAAACTCTTCAGCTTTATGATATTAGTATAGATTTTCTAAATAAAACTGCATATAATATTCATATTGTACATGTACACTCCAGTCCGGATATTGTTTAAAGCAATATGCAAGCATACAAATTAATTTAGAGCATCCGAGTACGAGTAGTGGCAGTTATGAGTAATCTGTGGTCTAGACGAGCTGCAATAGTTCTGTATATAGCCAGCCTGTGGTAAGCTACAACTAGCTACCTATATATTAAACTATACTGTACTAGCTGTCCCGTAAAACATTGTTCTGTCTTACTTTTATCACTATGGGTATTAAAAATTGGCCGAATCCCAGACCAATTATGCATACAAAATTTCATGAGAATCGGTGCAGCCGTTTCGGCAGAGTATGGTTGCTAACATTGTGACACGAAAATCTAATATATGGATAGAGATTTATATAACTGACTATGTATATATCGTATATTTCAAACTGAAACTTATTAAAACTTATCAACTGACTTCAAAAAAGGAGGTTCTCAATTTGACTGTATTTTTTTCATTTCCTACTAAATAAAGTTCTGGAAACTTTTTTTTGCGTGAATAATATTATCGAAGAATACGTACCTACTATTGTAGATAATGAATGTATTACACGTTATGTATGAAATATGAATCATAATAATTCACAAGTAAGATGACGTAGAAATGTAGATACTCTATTGGCATACTAAATAATGAATGATAAATAAAATTGATATTCTTTATCATGATTCATACTTTCTTTACATTATCTGTGGTAAGAGGAAAACACAAATAATACAGTTATACGGTAATAAAATATTTTTGGAGCTGTAAATACTCATTTCATCACTACATTATAAATTTTTTCCAGAATTGTGTTTAAGCCCCGTGTAAATTTTATAAATGTAACAGCCGTTCGTGTAGGCTTAGGAAAAAAATATTTTTAGCACATTTCTTCACAAAATTTAGAAATTGTCAACCATATTTTCCATCACAATCACACAATTGAATTGTACACAAAGCGTCAACATACATTCCTATACCGTTCATATTTTTATAATAATTTTGCCGCGCACGGAAAATTACTCGTCATAAATAAAGCTGCCCACTAAAGCAGGTGGCATTAACATCTATAACTCATTCTTAATATTTCTTGCTAATACATTGTAACTGCAAATGCAATAATTCAAGATGAACAATGTCAATACGTCGTTTATTGCGTGAATGCACCGCCAATTCAATTCTTCCACTATTCAATTGAACCCACATGGAGAGGTCTTGAGGTCGTAATACAACTCATACTGTGTTATTTAGGATGTTTGAGTGAGAGGCGGTAGCGGTGGCGTGTTAAAATGTTTTTGCATCTGCCACAAATAAGTTTCTGTAAGAATTAATTATATTATGGTAGAGCATACAACTTTACTAGTGTAACGTATGTAGTTCCAATAGTATAGTACACTTTAAAAACCTGTATAAGTAGATTGAAATTGCAAAAGGATTAAAAAAAGCAAACAACTTATGAATTTGGACAGTAATAAAGACGATCACTAATTAGGCAGAGGGCTAAATTATTTGAGTTTTATGAAGATGCGACATATTTTATGTACATTTACGCTTATAGAAGTAATTACATAGGCAAATTTAATTTTAAAATATTAGTTCTCTGTTAACGATCGCTGCAGCTCATGACCAAGACCAATCAAAAATTTTACGCGAAACATCCAAGGTTATTCAGCACATGTGCTCAGCGCAAATAAATGCTGTGTTGATGATTGATTGCTCTACTTCCTTTGCAATACCGCGAAAATAAAAACAAATTAACGTACTGTAATTAAAACAATTTTAAATTTTATTTTGTGTGTATGATTTTTATGCGATTAAGTTATTCTCCGTCCATAATTGAGTGTAATGCGTAGGTACCTAATTCATTACTTATTAAAATATTTCACACTCAAACTCAAACATTTATTTATTTAACGTAGTCTACGTTTATAAGCGCTTTTGGATCGTCAAAATACAGAAAAATAATAATTTACAACCGGTTCGGGATGTATTTTTTGTAGTTACTCTTCTAAAATCGTATCGCTGTGTAATTTTACGTATTTTAAAATCGTGCCAGAGAACTATTCTGTAGTGCTTTAAGCTAATTTATTATAAATGCTTCATGTTCAATTGGTCGAGTTGATCTACGTTCATTTTAGGTGTTGTTTTTTAAACGAACTAAAGACATTTTTAGCAACCGAATTTCAACAATAAAAATTCAGCATGTTCCTTGCCCATTATACGTTCATCAACAAATTCGTAACAAAGGCTACCAAAAATATTAAATAAAAATACAGCAACAGATACACAAAAAGACCTAATTTTCCACAGCTTCGCTCCATTAAGCACAAATTGTCTGCTCTCTCTTCTATTATAAAGGGTTCTTGTATTACGCATTATAAAAAAGGCTAAGTGAAAACATGATGCTGGAAAAAATATTTATGTAACGTAGTATTAGTGTAAGGTATACATTATTATGGTAGTCAATATCAAGCTGCGATAAGAAACTTTGTTCCAATGTCAGGTTGTCTTTAAAACATAAAAACATACATCTTTTGATTTGGATCAGCTGGTAGTCAAACATTAAAAACAAACAGTGTTTAGATAGCTACCTACAAATAATTAAACATACTTTTACTTCTCTAACAAAAGAGTTTCATCCTACAAGTAGAATTTAATTAGACTGAAATCGCGAATGTCATAAATATAACTAACTGAAAAAATACTACACAATATTTTTACGTTAATAAATAATAATATTTTCTCAAAACAACTTTTCCCATTCAACGAATTTAATTGTTATTCGTATCATTTATTACGAAAGCTTTCATTCACTTCATTTCAAAACGTCGAATACTCATTTCATTCATTGAAAAGCAATACTCATTCACATGTTGAACTAAAAAACAAGGAAAGTATAAAAGGTTAGCCATTTATAAGTTAATCGAATGTACGCCTGAGTGGTCAGCGGTCTTTGTCAATATTCAATTTACCAACGGATATACCTATGTATTGCTCTTTCGACCAAATGGTTTGTAGCGAGAATGATAAACGAATATTTTTTCCGAGACAATATAAGAGCTTATGAAAGGGATATTCCATTACTAAATGAATATTATGTTGTTTTCAAATTAATTTTTTGTTGAAAATTTATTGTTGGTAATACGAAAATATTACCTATTTTACGACGACAAAATTAAAATGCCTCTCAATGGTTTGAACTAAAAGCACAGAATATATAATAGTATCTACTACCTAAAAGTTACTAAAAGTGATCAGCTTACCAAATCTATAAAATATTATAAATTAATATATTTTATAATTTTATTCGTAAATCATCTACAATATATTTTTTGATAAACTATAGGGTAAAAGTGGGATAGATGCCCCACTTTTTGAAATAGCCTCATAATTTTAAAAACATGAATCTTATACGAACACTTTGTATAAATATAGCTAGGTTAATTATCTGTTTTGAATTACTATATATATTTTTTATCCTATCATTTATAGATAATGTGTAATAAACATTTTTGTAGAACACCTTTTTTGAGGATAGATGCCTACCTAGTTGGATAGTTGCCCCACCATGAAAATACTAAGGAGGATAGATGCCTGCAGAGTGGGATAGATGCCTTACATACTCTATAAACGCGAAATCTAATAAAATTTATATGATAAACCAGCAAATGTCATGTTAACATAGTTGTTATGTTGTCCAAGAATATACTTGCGCTCGCACTCCTTCTTTTCTTTTGTATTTTCGTGGCGTGGTTCTCCTACAATCAGTATAAGGGCAGATCATTAATAAGTAAGTATACATAACAAAAAAAGCAAATTAAACGAGTAAAATCGGTTAACATAGAGAAAACCTCTGACGCAATCAGATAAAAATATAAACAGTACCTGTGATTATCGATAATAACATGTACATATGTATTGAGGGATAGATGCCCTTAGAGGCCCCTAAGGGCATCTATCCCTCGAAAAAAAAGGGGCAACTATACTTTTTGATAAGGATAGCTGCCCCAGTATTTTTTTTTATTAAATAAAAACAAAACAGCCACTATTTTCACTTAGATTTGTAATTAATGAACCAGTGTATAGACATAATAAGAAATATAGTGAAATTTATTCATACTTATAAAGTTATGCAAAGGCAAATAATAAATATCAACCTTTTTAAATTTTAACGTGTTCGTGAAGTTCGCCGCGGATATTATAACACGCACTAGCGAAACACGTCTTCACCAAACAACAGCTCATGCGTACCCGAGGTGCGGGGTGATAGGAGCTCCTATTTAAATCATTAATTCGTAGTCACGACTCTGGGAAGTGAGCTTTTTTGAAAGTGAGGCATCTATCCCGGTGCGGCATCTATCCCACTTTTACCCTACTTACCTAAAAATAATAAAAAAGACAATACTTTATTTGCTAAGTACACTATATAAGTAAAATATAGTCGTATTTTCCGTGTGTATGTTGCTAATGGAAGCATACTCTAACTTCAAGAGGCTCTCAACTCTAGTGTTGGCTAAGTCTAGACTTTTGCAATATCTGCTAACGAACAAATGGCACTTTAAGGATTGGTATTAAAGAGCACGTATTTAGCTATAATATAATAGATATATATTTAAATATATTAAAGTGTATATAGTTACATAATTTCGCCAATATTATTTAAAATAATGCCTAAAATGAATTAATCGCTAATCACATTGATTAAACCGCAGAGTATTGATAAATGATAATATAATACATAGAATAGAGTACCTAATGCTAGAAATGTAACCATATACCTATATACTTACACAATATATCGTAAACCTATTAGAACTTCGCTACATAGTATAAAACAATGTCGCTTTCTCTGTCCCTATATCCCTATGTATGCTTAAATCTAAAACTACGCAACAGATTTTGAAGTGGTTTTTTTTTAATGGAAGAGGAAGGTTTATATGTATAATAACAGCAGTTAATAGATATAGTGTCAGTATTGCACCCGTGCGAAGCCGGGGCGGGTCGCTACTCGCTAGTATACTATATTTCATTTTTATATTGTACTTATAGCACAGAAGGATCTATCATTTTGATAAAGCCATACATCTTCAACCTCACAGAAACATCGGCCTATATTTATAGGCACACAGGTTAAAATTAACATATATACATGTATGTATATCTGCATGTTAATTTTAACCCGTGTCCACTGAACTGTTTTACACGGGCGACTGTGTTCGCTTTCAACCCAGCGTATGGGCTCAAATTGATGGATTACCCGGGAGAATTACGTATCCCGATAGTTACTGTATATTCCCTTTATTTTGCAGGCATTTTGGCACTATGAACGAGGTAATAGCTTTCCGCATCGGTAATGCTATTTCACTTAAAATTAATCCCCATTTTAGACAATTCGAATTAGTTTTGTTAACAAAGTGTTATTCCTTTTTCAAGGTTCCATTAGGTCATCTATCAAAATCTGTTGACTGATTCACGCTTTTAAGCTATAGGTATAGATAGTACCTACTTGTAATAATATATTATAGCTACTTACCTACGATGTATTTTATAAATATATCTACCGATAAACAGAGTTATTATTTTTTGGCTTCCCTTTGATTTACAGAATTCTTATGAAAAGAGAGGCTACTACGATATACTTTTTAAAGTTTCCCAGAAGATTCCTTACAGATGGTATGCAGGGAAATGTCAGAGTTTATTTTTCAGTAGATATCGCTTCAAATACCTCTTTTATCATGATTTTTCCCAGAATTGTAACATTGTTCATAGTCTAATTATTCCCTTGTTGGTAGTTGAAATAAATTTAAATTATGTGAACTTTAAATTCTAAATATAATTTTCGTACCGTGTATTAAAGAATAGTGTGACTTTTCATACTTCTTTGAATTATGGATTTTCCTAGTGTTAAACAGAAACTCATGTTGTTGTATGTCAGTTATGTCACTACATAGTATAAAACAAAGTCGCTTTCTCTGTCCCTATGTCCCTATGTATGCTTAAATCTTTAAAATTACGCAACGGATTTTGATGCGGTTTTTTTAATAGATAGAGTGATTCAAGAGAAAGGTTTTAGTATAGTATAATTTATTATGTTTTAGACAAAGCGGGCGAAGCCGCGGGCGGAAAGCTAGTATTATAATATTAGAAAAGAATAAAAGTATAAACGTTTAAGATATTTTGTACTTGGTACGAATTTATGCAAAACACAAACCTACGCAAGCTACACATAAATATTTTTTTAAAGAAAATAATTTTAAAACAAACATTAATTATCTACTTGAAAATAATTAAAAATTTCCTCTTGTTTTTCAAACGCTTTGTTTTTCCGCTAAAAATGTTGAATGCTTTCAACTTTCAATTGAGTTCTGAACACGTCATAAACACAATATGCATGGGAGTAATTGAAAATCGAGAATACATATTGTATATCTAAGCGTTATTTGAACAAAAGCCGGAAACATTTTGAACATTTAATCGTATCTTGTGTGCTATAATTACATACAAAACACATATTACAAGATTGTTCAGTAAAACATTGTACCTAACTATTTTATAATCTGTGGTAAAACATAATATTATGATCGGTCATTATTTTTTTTTCTTTAAGATTGTGCATACTAATACTAGGTAATTAATGTAAATAAAACAAAATAAAGTTTTTCCTAACACGTACCTAACTAAAACTAACACCTATTATTTCATCAAATAAATCACGGGGAAATTAAAGGAAGCCCATTATTTCCAAATAACATTTACTAAAACTTACAATATTTTTTCGTAGCATCCAACGTAGCAAAGAGAGACAAAAGTTTAATTGGCAGTGTTCGGAACATAAATAACTCAATCAAATCCAACTTTCAATTGAACGAAAAAGAAATGTTAGATTTCGCGCCAAACTTTATTATATTGTAACAATTTATTTGAGGTAGGGTTGTCATAATTTTATAGTGTAAATTTAACACGGTCCACGTCAATTATTTATTATTCGTATTTATTTATTTATTTTTACAAAAGTAGTATAATATGTAATATAAATAAATTAAACATGTAATTAAACACAATAAAATGAAATGACATTAGTCACAGTAAAATCACTATCAACACCACTCATATTTTTAGATTATACATCTTACCTTATCAGCACATTAAAAAATACATAGTATTCCGTATCAAATATACAAATATCAAATGCACAAACTATCTCACATCATCATCTTGAGTTTCCATTCATCCACGCTATTATATATCCCTCTTCAAAGAAGTGGCAACTGTCGGGGATAAAACAACACAATAACAAACTTACTGTGAATACATTACCTTCATTTTATCTGATATTATTCTTAGTGTCTATCCCGTGGATTGTTTATAAACTATACAATCTGGAAGGAAAATATGTATTATATTTTGTTGACAAGTATTTAAAGAATACCTACCCACTTTACCATATTGTGATAGTTCAGATGTTGTTATAGATATTGATTTTAAAAATTAATCCGTCAAAATAAATAAATAGCTTTTTTATAAGACAGTCTTCGTCGTTAAACGATTTAAAAATTTTAGGAACCAGAACCATGAATCTCTGGCCATTAGGTATAATATATAATAATTATATATTGTACTTACCTATACTTCCCGCACCAACGCAGCAAAAACTTTATTCACAAGGCCAAAAGCCCATTTATTTGAATTAAATTGCCTATAAAAGTAAACAAAACATTCACAACCGCGTATTAATTAAAAACCTCAACCCATTCAACGTTCTTTAAAAAAAAATTACACGCTTCGCAAACCTGACTTATAATTTTAAAGAATACAATATTGTACCAGGACTACACGAGCGCTAGCACGTGGATGACCTAGCCTTTATTGTGAACAAAATTTTCAGAGGCCAGCGAATCGGGATAAATCGGTCGCATACGGGCGTTTAATTAAAGCTTCCAACTGACGCCAGGGAAATGAAAAAGCGGGAACGTTCTTGAACATTCTAGAATGTTTTAAAATCGATTCAATTGCGTTTCTGTTTCGCCATAACATAGTATATTTGTTATGGCATTAGTAATATTTCAGTATTGTAGTTAAAGAAGAGTAAATAGAGAATGTATTTTAAGGAAACCGTCAAACAAAGATGTGTTGTTTTTATTTTATACTGGTCTACTACCTAACTTTAATTATAAAACCTTGGACGTTAAAAAGTATTTTCCTACTACTATTTGAACACTAAAGCTCATGTAGCAACAATTAGCAAACTTCAATCACAGTTGACAGATATATACGTACATACAGTTAGGAAACTAAGCCCCTGCGATGAAATTATGACATAAGCACTATTATAGCTATAGGGCTGTTACCTTTTTGATATTTAACCGACTTCAAAAATAAAGGAGGAGGTTATCAATTCGGCCTGTATATTTCTGTTTGCTTTTTTTTCACAGATGATTTTGTGGTAATTTTGAGATTAAAACCCGTTAAAATACAAAAATGGTGTACTTAGCCTAAATATGAATTTACAAGAAGAAACAATCCGAATAAATATACCTTGTAAAAGTAAATACTTTTTTTCAGTGCTATATTTCGAAATCTTGTTTTGTTATGGACGCCGAAGGCTATTTAATGTACCTAAATTATTTATTATGCTTGATATTTGTATGATACATATATTCAATAATAATTATTTTAAACCAGAATTAACAATACTTGTATGTAGGTATACCTACTAAATTATTTTTAAAACGATAAATTAAATTAAATTAAAAAACACAAAATATGCAAAAATAAATTAAAATTATTATTATACGAGCATAGAACCTCAACCTTTTTGTTTTAGGATGAAAAAGAAAATAGTTTGACAGGCTTAGTGCTTGACAAAGTGGTAAAGTCACGTATCGATAAAAATACAATAATTATAATATCTATCTTTTTCTTCCCTAATATTTACGTAATTATGCACATAAATTTAAACAAGATTTTTTTCCTGGACTGGACTCCTAATAGGTACTATTTGTAGCTATCATCATTTTGGTAGAAAATATGTCAACATAATTTAAAACTCATACTGCCATATCTATAGAAATTAAAAAATAGTCTCTTTTTAACTTGTAGCCAGATACGGTATTTACAAATATATTTATTGAAAGGGCTACAAACTGAAACAATCGATATTTATTTAATGTGAAATGACATCACTTTAAACTTTTTCTATACTATGTATCTTTGTCATTCAAAATCTGTGGATGTGTCACCCGCTACTATCGATCCCCCTCAATACCCTCGTAAACACGCTTGATGGGGGGGGAGCCATTTCGAACATTTTGTATGAAGTTTCCTTACTGTATGTATCTGTATATTGTGCTTCAATTGAGTCGACAAAGTAACAGTGGTTTACCGCGTCTGTTGACATAATCTGTGGTTGAATTATAAGCATTCTTGATTCTGATGTCAAAATATTTCTGTATTTTTCTAATTCGCGGAAAACGAAGCTAACCGGCTTATTTTACGCTCATTTCCTCTGGTTAACGGA